>MU224310.1:237256-257264 GCA_018584345.1 Thuja plicata | reverse complement strand
AATGGGTTGTTAACTGAAAGGACTGGGCCCACATCCACCTAAGCAGTCAAACGCTTACTGTGTGATGTTTAAGCCCGGCCAATATTATTGCACCGTAGTGGAGGGGGTAAGAGGCATCGTATCTTATACGATTATATGGTGTGACCTGCATGGTGTGATTAGTTTTTTTTTTAAATTACATATTGAGGATGTTGATAATAAAGGCAGTAAACAAGTGATGATTTAATAGCTTTATTTTCAAAGACGGCCATGTCAATTGTCATTCTTGTAAAAACTGTAGATATCTGACAAGTTTACCTTAAATATTTTATTATTCAAAAATAAACGTCCGAAATTTTTTCTTAGAGACAGACTTTTTGGGTTGATGTTCACTGAATTGCTCCTACTTTCCAGTCTTTGGATTTTCTTCTCACAATTTTCCACACAATACCAGACTTTTCTGTGTTGATGTTCCCTCAAAGGACGTTAATTTTCCTTCAATTTTCTAACCCAAAAAAAAGTGACAAGATCAGCGATAAGATCGGCATTTCTTATAATGACCTTTAATATTCATATCCTTGGGTACATAATATGTCATACACCTTACTTAGAATCTGATTTAGAAATAGACAAGGAAATTGTTTCAACCTCACCGTAGTTTACACATAACAAAGGTTGAGATATATGCGGCTATCCACTCATGTTGGCATCTCTTACCATAAACATCCAAGCTATGTGAAATTTATAAGATCATTGAAATAATAACCATACAGAGAAGACCAAGATAATATTATGCCCCATGTCCTTGCGGCTCTTTGTCTTTGAATAGATGTCATGGAGTAACTCGGAAGACATAACAATCACCAATTTATAATCAGTCAAGGAAAATTTATAATTGCTTACATGCCCCTAGTTTGAAACATCATCAAAATATAAAAGAATCATAATCAAACCAAGATCATTCTATATCTATTTAAGTAGTGTTGAAGAACACCGTTGATTCATTGTTCAATCATAGTAGAGAAATCATCAATCACGACTTGGAATCAAGCAACATGGTTTTTATGTCTGAGTAAACAAGATAAATGTTGTCATCAATTGTAATCCAATGTAGTGTGTAGGAACACTATTTGATTAAAGTGTTGAGAAACACTAGTACGATTAAAGTGTTGAGAAACACTAGTATGATGTTGGTTACAGGTAGGTAGTGTTTAAGAAACACCCTTGTTTGTGAGAGTGACGTTTTGATGCAATTATTGAAAAATATTGTTTGTAGAGGCAAATCATCCTAGACTGAAACCTAGGACAACCGAGAAAATGTAGACTAAACATGCTAGCAGAGATTCCTCCAGTCCAGAATGACTATTCCTAAGATGCAAATGCAGTCAAATCCTAGGCAAGGATAAGACATTTTGTAAGGAATTCAGAATCAACCGATAGCACAGGTGTGATCGTGAAGGATTAGTACAAGCAGTGCATTGATAGATAGAGCACAAAGTACAAGTGATGCTTTTTTGCCAGGTTTTCACCACTCAGAAAAGCTTTTTTATTTTTTCTACCAACACGATTGTTTGCTAGGTTTTTGCCAAGGCACTTTTCTCTTTTTCGATTTTTTTTGGTTCTTTTTTGTTGTTAGAATCAAGACACCTATATGCTAGGTTTTTACCAAGGATACCTTTTTTGAGGAATTTTTTCACTATTTTTGGATTTCTTCAGGATCAATTTTCTAATTTTTTTGGTATTTTCTAAGAACTATTTCCACTGCACAACTCTATTAGCCAGATATTAAGTGTAGAACTACTTCAAAGGTATGGTGTTGATGGGATCAGGAAGAACATCTCCCTTAGGTGTAGCTAATTGATAAGCTCTAGTATCAAAATTTATTGTTATAACAAAAGGCCCCATCTAGTTGGGTTCAAACTTGCCCTTTTGTTCTTTGTTTGGCTTATTTTTAGGATTATCTCTTAGAATGAGATCCCACACTTGAAATTTTTATGGCTTTACTTTCTTGTTATACTCTTTTGACATTCTTTTCTGGTACACTTTGAGATAATCAAATACTTGTTGCTTGCACTCATCTAGTAGTTCTAGTGCATGAACCCTATCAATGCAGTATTGTTCATTTGTAACAAGACCTTGGAGAGATACTTGCAAAGATGGAATTTCTACTTCAATAGGTAGCACTGCTTCTATGCCATAGATTAGAGAAAATGGAATGGCTCATTTTGGTGTTAAATACTTGTTTTGTAGGCCCATAGTACCAAATTTAGTTGCAAATGCCAGTCTCTGCCAGTTTTACTCACAGTTCTATGTAATATTTTTAGAATGTTTTTGTTTGAAGCCTTAGCTTTTCCATTACCTTGAGGATAATATATTGAAGAAGAATACTGAGTGATATGAAACTATGTATAAAGGTCCTTGATATCTTGGTTTTTGAACTGACCCCCATTGTCTGTTACAATAGAAGAGGGTATCCCATACCTACAAATGATGTAGTTCAAGATTAACATAGCAACCTATTTTCTAGTGGCTTTGATCAACGTCACTGCCTCGACCCACTTAGTGAAATACTTTGTGGTTGTAATTATGTACTTGTGTCCACTTGAAGAATTAGGATAAATCTATCCAACAAGATCAAAGGCCCATTGATGAAATGGCCAATGTGTTATAAAAGGTATGAGTTCTCTGGCTAGAGCATGGATAAGGTTTCCATGTGTTTTACATTTGTGACATGTTTTAGAAAATTCCATGACATATTTTTCCATTGTGGGCCAATAGTATCCAACTCTTAATAGTTTCTTAGCTAATGAAAATCCATTCGAGTGCAATCCACATAAACCTTCGTGAAACTCTTTTAATGCGTGGTCAAACTCTTCTTGTTCTAAACACCTAAGAAGCATTTTGTCAAGACCTCGTCTATATGGGTTAGAAGTGATGAGGAAATAATGTGATGTTGTCCTAATTAAAGCTCATTTTTTATTCATTGATTGGCCATTGGGTAAGGTTTGATCAGTAAGATAAGCAATTATTTTGGCATATCGGGATTGGTCTTGGGCATTTAAGGCACAAATCACTTGGGATTTAGGTGTATCAAAAGCTGGGAAGGATAATTATTCCACCAAGAAGTCGTAGAAGAATTGGTGTTCTTCTAGTTGTAACATTAATGCTAGCGTAGCCATAGCATCTACAGCTTTGTTTTCTATTCTTTGAATTTGTTGGAATGTGCTGAAGACAAAGTACTTTTTCAAATATTCTACCAGCTATTTTTGTCTAATAATCACAATTCACTTGGTTGATAGTGAGTTGAGAGTCACCATACACATGTAACTTTATGATTTTCTATTCCATAGCAAGCTTGAATCTGTTCACCAATGCTTCATATCCTGAAATGTTATTAGTGCATGGAAACATTAGTTTATATGCTTTAGGTATCTTGTAGCCTTGAGGAGTGATGAATAGTACCCCTACTCTAGATCCTTGTTGTGTGAAAAAACCATCAAAATACATTTTCCATGGATATTCAATTAAGTTCATGATTGTCTCATCTGGAAATTCTATAATCAAAGGTCCATTATCTTGCAATGGAGAATTAGCTAGTTGGTCTGCTAGGACTTTTCCTTTGATATCCCTTTTGTCTACATACTCATTATCAAATTCACTAAGGATCAAGACCCATTTTTCTAGTCTTCCTGTTAATGTTGTATTACTTAAGAGATATTTGAGAGGATCGATTTTTTTAATAAGTTTCACTAATGCGAGAGCATGTAATGTCTCAACTTTTGGGATGCAAAAATAACCACTAAGCAAGATTTTTCAATGATATTGTAGTTAATTTCATAAGACACCAAGGTCCTACTGATATAATAGATCTCCCTTTCCTTTTTATTTTCATCCTCCTATGCTAGCAATACTCCAAGTGAAGTAGTCGTAGCTGAGATATAGAGTAGTAATTGTTTTCCATGAAAAGGCACCATGAGAATGGGAGGAGTAGCCAAGTAATCTTTTAATTCCTTGAAATGTTTTTCACAATGCTCATCCCATTTGAAAGTAACACCTTTATGTAGCAATTTTTTGAAAGGTTGCACTCTATTTTCTAGTTGGGACATGAATCTCCTGATGGACTGAAGTCCTCCTTGAAGTGTCCTCATTTCACTAATATTGTGAGAAGGTGACACTTCCATTATAGCTTTTACCTTTTTGGGGTCCACCTCAATTCCTTTAGCTGATACAATAAACCCTAAGAGTTTCCCTGATTGGACTCCAAATGCACATTTCTTTGGATTAAGCCCTAGTTGAAATTGTTCCATTCGATCTAGTATCTTTCTCAAGTCTTCAATGTGAGTTGTTATTATTTTTGACTTGGCTAATATATCATCCACATAGTCCTCCATGTTTTTGTGTATCATGTCATGGAAGATTATTGTCATAGCACGTTGATACGTGGCACTAGCATTCTTTAGCCCAAATGACATGACCTTCCAAAAAAATGTTCCCCATGCACATGTAAATATTGTCTTTTCTTGGTCCTCGGGAGAAATCTTAATTTGGTTATAACCTCAAAATCCATCCATGAGTGAATACATTTGATATCCTACTGTGGGATCTATAATCATATGAATATTTGGCAATGGGAAATCATCTTTAAGACAAAATTTGTTTAAGTCCGTAAATTCTGTGCAATTCCTGATAGACTTATCTGTTTTAGAAACTTGTACAACATTAGAAATCCATCCTACATAAGGGATGACTCCTATGAATCCAACCTTTAATAATTTTTCCAGCTCTACTTTGACCAATAATGTCACATGTGGATGCATATTTCTTTTTTTTTTTTTGATGGGTTTAATTCCAGGATCTATGGATAAGTGATGCATTATTAACTCAGGATCGAGTCCAGGCATATCAATGTAAGATGATTCAAAGTTAATCTTCTTCTCTTTGAAGAATTTAGTCAGTTGTATCTTTTCTTCTTCTGATAAGGATTGTGCCAGGTGAACAAATTGAGGAGCTTCTATTATTCCCAAGTTAACTGGTTATGTTGGTTCTATCATAACTGAAGATCTTTCTTGAAAGTGCTCAGGGAGGATATCAAGAATCTCATCTTTTAGCACCTCTGAGAGGTTTTCACCATCAGATACATCTTTTATTTTTACTATTTTAGAATCTGATACAGCCACAACATGGTTTTCACCATCAGTTCTTTGTTTTTTTTTTATTTTCCAATTTGTGAGTAAGAAACTTGATATCCTCCTCTGTCAGGTTCGCACTCCTTGCATCGATGAAAGAAGGATAGGGTTCACAAGAATTTAGGTAACAAGCCAAAGTATAGTCATTGGGAAATTTAATGATAGGAGTAGGGTCTGAATTGGTCAAATCAATAAGGTCAAGATTTACCAGGGATAATGAATCAGAGTTTTTTTAGGACAACATCACGTCAAACTAACAAGACATGTTCTGTTAAGTTATCTTCTATAGCACTTAGATCATTAAGAGTCAGGCATCATTATTAGGGTAGTTGTTAGTAATATGTGTACCTAACTCTAGCAAATCATCATTTGAGCTTTCTTATTCTTCTCTCATCAAATTGAAACTCATAGCTTGTATCCTTTGAAGGTCCTCTACACCTACAAAAGCACCAGTATCTCCATTAATAATCCTGGAAAGTGTTATCTCATATTATTCTGGGACAACAACAGTGTTAGGGGAAGCGTTAGAACCTTCTCCTCTCTCCAAAAGAGGTGAAAATTTATGAATTAAATCTACTTCAATGTCCATGGTAGCATCATACATGTGATCCCATTCATAATCTTGTGATTCTATGATTTCGTCATCAATTCTATTTAGAAACTCATTAACGGTTACCTGATGTACCCTATTAGCCATTTGTGGATCAAAATGTGGTAAGTCTAGGACATATGAAATTGTCACAAATTTCCCCTAGTTAGGATGTACATTTTGTTGTTGGGGTATTTCTTCATGAGTTTCTTCTAGCGGTTGGACTTCTGGAGAGTCTTCTTCTTCTTCCTCTACTTCTTTGATATTAGTTTGTGACAAAAAGGAACATGATGCTCTAGTTGTGCTACAAAGGTAGGTACATATCTTTCTCCTTGATATTTTGAATCCTCAGTACCAATATGTAATAAAATTTCATATGTCCATGGTTCAATTTTTGTTTCTTCTTCTTCATCATCACTTCCTTCATCAAAGATTGGACCATCCCTTGAAGTAAGGTTTTTTGAATTGTTATTGAAACCTAACCCTATTTTGTCTTTGGTGTCTCTGAATTCCATGCGTATAGGCTCAATGAGTCCTTTTCCTTTATCTCCTAAAGGTCCCTTCCCCTTGTATCCAATTTTTTTAAGAAGGTCATAACCTTTTCCATAGTTTTCTGGGGATATCTCCACATGTTTTACCTCATTTTCTCTCTGTTCATCTTTATAGAGCCAATCTAAGACTACTTTATCTTATTTTTCATCCTCTTGAGAAGTAGAGGCTCTAACCATAGTAGTTGGTTTGTAAATAGCTTTTTATTTTGATGAAGTAGGTGTGAAAGATGGGGAAGGTTTCCCATAAGATCTTAGAGACACGTAAATGTTAGCCAATGACAGTCTCATGTCTAGTTTGTAGCCCCACATGCTAGTTTCTTCAAGTTTTAGTGTCTTTCCAAAGCTTCTCATCACCATATCTTTAAAGGTTTTACGTGTGGATTCTTTTGGGAATTCCTTATTGTGAGGAACTATACTATCTATTTTAACACTATTGCAAGTGTAGCTTGAATCTGTAGGAATTGTCACTTCCACCCCATTATGTGGGAATTTGATGCATTGTGATGACATTAAGTTTTTCCATTAGTAGACTTAGTGAAAAACATTGATAGAGATCATTGGTACAAGCATAATTGATGAACAACAAGCATATCCGACAGAACAAAATGTCACGAAGTAAAAGTGCTAAGTATGGAATTAATGGACGAACACTGACAAGTGTTGTACCAATGAAGTAAAAAGGACATCACCGACGGGTCAATGACATAACACAAAGATCATCACCAACAATACAATTTTGAGAGCATCGCCGATGGAGTAGAAAATGCATACTCAATGAACATTTCAAGAAAGGAACACTGACGGAGAAGAAAACTGACAAATTAACAGAGAAGCCTGAGCATCAGAACCAACAGTCAGTTAGAGAACCCTCAAATAGTGGATCTAACTTTTACACGTCAGATAAAGCATTGTAATTCTATTTATAGAGTTTTAATTTGTTTTAAATCATTACTTGAGGGTCAATCAAGCATAATGTAAATGTTTTAAAGCATCCTAACAGATCTAAAACATATCTTACTAAAGATCAAGGTCAAGTTGTAAACCTTGGATCTAGAGTTAACTTGTGAAGTGTGAATCAAGAATAGAGCTAAAATCTAGTATAAATAGATGTTCAATCAATTGTGAATTATGGATTCATTGTTTTTGATAGCCATGAAGAGCATCTAAGGAGCAAAAGACAAAATTCATGCAAAGTTCAGAAAAAGATTATATCTAGTTATCAAGAACACACAGAAGCTACCAACATGCAGACAACGGTATTATTCAATCATGAAAAGATGATTACTCATACATAGGAAGCTTTATTGGATATGTTATTAGAAATTAGAGATTCCATACATCATTAGATTAAAGACTTATGTAGTTGCATTCTAACAAGTGCATCACATCTAAAATCCTTTGGTATAAGGTGGACTTAACAGTTCTTTACAAATCTCTTAACAGAGTGCACACTTAACAGTGTTCCTAAAGCTTCAAATGAAGTAGATCTTAACAGGTCTCCACTGTAATACTCCTAATAGGGTAGGTCATTAGAAGTAACCAATTGTAAGCCTTTACCAGCCCCTTCTTATCTACAGATAGTGAAGTCTTGTGGGTAACAATCCCCACCGTAGTTTTTACTTCCTAACAGGAGTTTTCTACGATATAATATCTTGTGTCATGTGTTATCTATTTTCATGAATGTTTCTTGTATGGTTACATATTAAAGAACTTATGTTATGATTGTATATGCATAAAGAAAGATGAACAGTTAGATAAGAGAAATTACAAACTGATGACTAAGGGTTAATGGGCTAACCGAGAAAAGTTTTTGAGGTACTGATTCACCCCTCCCCTCTTAGTGCATTATTCACAATATAATTCCAACAATTGGTATCAGAGCTAAGTCTCTTTCATGAAAAGCTTAAAAACTTAAGAGAAAAAATTAGAGCAATGGAAAAGTACAGACTGGACAAGACTATTCAGAATGAGAAATTAAAAATGTAGATAAACTATGAGTAGTATAAAGAGGTGAGAATCAACTTGAGAAATCTTGTTGATGAAAGAAAGATTATAGCAACTAGGCTAAATGAGAAGGACTACAAAGAATCAGAAATACAAGATTAATTTGATTCAACAGAATCATCAATAAGCAAAGCTTCAAACACATTAGTAGAAGAGATCACAAGTCTAAAAGAAGTCAATCTACATCTAACAGAGAAAATCAAGATGCTACAAATTGGTCAAGAGACTCAAATGGTAAAAATGATTGATGTCATGAATGATGCAAGAAAAGCTGAAAATGAAAGAACACTAGCCATTGATGATAGGAGTAAAATAATAGAGAAGCTGCAAGAGAAAGAATCAAAGATTCAAAGACTTACTGAGCATCACCATGAGATTACCAATCAAATTATTCTTATGAGTCAAGAGGCAAACAGACTAAATACAAAACTCATTGAAAGAATACATTCTATTGGTGAGCTAAGAGAAGAGAATGAAAAAATGAAGCATGAAATCAAAGTCCAGAATAACCACAATGAATTAATCAAGAAAGCTGAAGATAGCAACAAAAGGATGGATGATTTTCTTGATGAACAGAGAAGAGTCAACAACTACACAGGGTTAGGGTACAATGAGAATGGTGAATCTTCTAATCAACCAGATCAAAGGAATTCTTTCACAACCCCAAGATCCAAGAAGCTATCATGCAATCACTGTGGAAAACCCAGCCACACCTCAAACATTTGCAGAAGCAAAATGAAAGGTATTCCTCAAGCACAATCTACTTTCATTGGTAATTGTTATAAATGCCATAAGAAAGGACACAAGGCACATGAGTGTAGATCCAAAGTGAAAAATCCAAAAAGGAAAACCTACATGGACAAGTATTGTTCTACCTACAAGATGAATGGGCATACACGTGAGGAGTGCTGGAAAAAGAACAACAAGGCCTGGACACCAAAAGAAATTGATAATAGCTACAAACCAACAAGAGGAAGTAACTCATATGTTTGGGACTATAACAGATGGGTAAACTGCACTACATGTGGAAGGTATGGTCATATTGTTGCCAACTATATGAGAAAGTGGACCAGAAGGTCAAGAGGTTGGACCAATCTAGGTATGGCACATTTTCATTGTCATAAGGTGGGACACGTGATAAAAGATTGCAAAAATTGACTGACAGATACAAGTACTCATCCCAATGGAAATACCATTGATGACATCAAGAGAATGAGAAACAAGATGTGGGCAAAAGCCACAAACACTGAAGATGCTGGAACAAGCAATACAAATGATAACACCCTATCCAGTGGATCTAGTGGCATCACTACATCCAACTAAAATGCACAAGTAAGTATGGAACTGCATTATGACAAGTTATATTATGCATCGGTTCCATTACACATAGTTCATATTGTAACATTAGCATGAATAAAAGATGCAATATATTGTTATTTGTTAAATTGTTGAAAAATAATATCATCAGTTATTGGGTACAAATCTGCATCGGTGAACACACATAGAAAAGTTAGCACTACTTACCAGAATGTATCGATCATTACACAAACACCAAGTTGCTAAGTGTAAACCGACGAACATCGGTGAACCTTGAGGCAAAAAAAGCTATCTTTGCCACTTTACAGACCATCATCGGTGAAGTCACCAAAGATGCTAGCAACCCCAACACTTTGCATAGACACCAAAGATGTTATGAATGCCTCTACCGACAAAATCAGTCTTTATATATCAACAAGTTGGTGAGCATTAATGACAACTTAGGGCACAAAAAGTTATAAAAGCCCGACGGGTGAACACATTTTTGCACCCGCAATTTTTGAGCACAATAGAGTGATTTCAGAGAAAATTGAAGAGCGGCCTCAACAAAGACTCAACACTACTCAAAGGATTCACAAGCAATCATAGAGATTCAGTAAGTAACCACATTCACCGACCGCACTGTTTGATTTATGAAAAACCCTAAATTCCTACAATGCGATGGCATCGACTTCTAGAGTTGAGAAGATGAAGGAAGATAAGAAGAAAACATTCAAACTTATCAGTAGAGGCACTTATGTTGAACCCAACTACAAGATGCACCTAGAAATATCATCACAACCTGACGATTCTGGAGCATTCTCCACAATCCCACCTAGGGTTTTGCTGGTAGAGGACATAAGGTCCTATATACACTGCAAGATCTCAGAAATAGGAGATCTAGACCTATATAATGCCTACACAGAACTATGTGATGAAGCTGGAAAGCTCAAAGAAGAGCACAAGCATCTGGAAGTGAAAGGACTCATGAATGCACTACATTTTCCCAAAGTTTTCAAAATAGAATGGATAAAGATTTTTCTCAGCAAAATGCACAACAAGACTCTATGGCTTAATAAGCCAAAAATAATAACAAACAATGTTATTCATGCATTTACTGGTTATCCTACGATTGATAAGTCACAAGCTCACAAGCACCCATCCCTGAAGGAAGTGGAAAAATTGACTGGTGCTAAATTAGATAAAAGAGCTCTCAAGGTCAACACCATTACCGATGTAGAATTGAAGTTTGGAGCATGTGTTGTTGGCTATAAAATCTTATAGGAAAGAAGAATGAATAGCATATCAAGCACTGCTATGAGCACAACATACAAAATCATCAAACAAGGAAAGAAGATGAATCTTGCAGAGATCCTGTTACATCAAATGGAGGAGAACATGTGCACTATAAGATCTTCAAGAACAAATGCTTGTAAGTTTGGTTCCCTCATAATGTGCATATTCTTTTTCTTTGAAGAATACTTTCCTTCAATAGGAAATGTTGTATGGGACACAAGCAGACCTAAAACCATTCATATAGGTGAATTCATAGAATCACTAGGAACATATTTTGATAATGTAATGCATGAGTATTTCAAAACCATTACGGAAATGTTGCAAACTAGAACAAGGATTCCTGAAAAATTGATAGAGGAACACAAAGAGAATATATGTTTCATGGTAGATACTGATTTCATGTATATCCAATCATTAGTACGTAGGAATTCATGGCTTTCAAAGATAGAATATGAAATCAAAACAAGACAAGCCAATGAGTGCATTGATGCTCTATTAAATGAACCAATTGACAACACACAAGCAAGATTTGGCACCTCTGAAGAAAGAAAGCTGTAAAACAGTCAAGCAGAATGGTGAAGAAATTGAATATATCTTCTACGGGTGAAGAAGAAAGGGAAGGTGAAGAGGAAATAGAGGGTAAGGAGGAACTAACTGAAGGATAGTCACCTATCGGTGATGAAGAAGAAGAGAATAACTCAGAAGGTACACAGTCAGATTCTCCACCTCCTACTACACCCAAAAAAGCAAGAACTACAGCCGCTTCAAGAACAAGAATCCAGACTCCTTCACCATTACCAAAAGGAAAAGTGAGGATATACAAGAGAAAACCAATCCCTCCAAAAGTACAAACCAAGAGGAGGAAGATGACTAGAACTAGAGAGGATCTAGAAGACTCAGCTATGGATGAAGCTGATGTAGAAATAAAAAAGGAAAAAGAACCCTTGGTTCCAACAGCAATTGAGAAAATATGCAACAGCATCTTAGGATCCCAATCTATTTTTGATCCTAACATAAGGAAATGGTTAAAATTTAGTACAGAGGATCAAAATAAGATTGAAGAAGCAATAATTGTTAAAATGTGCAAACATCACTATGTTCCACTACAATTCTTAGATTATGATGTTCCCAAAGAACTGTCAAATAGATTATCAGTTAGATGGACATTTGCACTACATCAAGAAAAGGAGATAAGATAAAGAGTACTTGTTACTCTTATGCCTCCTAATTCAACAAAGGAAGAAATTTCTGAGATGATGAAGAAGCATGAAAAAGATTTCTCACCAAAAATGAGAGCATATGAATTTCTCATTGGAAAACTAATTGATCTTGCTCAAGATAGCATTAAGAAGTGGTACAAGACATTTAAAAAGCCCACTAAGGAAGCTAGCCTGGAGAAAGAACCAATCACCATCAAAGATATACAAGATGACTCATCTGTTGAAATGGATAAAGAAGAGAGTGATCTAAAAGGCCCCAAAGATACTGATATTGTAGATGAAGAATGGGCAGACACTACTCTTGACCACACTCAAAGTGAAGAGAGTCAAAATCCACCAAGTCCATTTCACATTGACTTGACTAAAGATGAAGAAGTTACCAAGGATGACTTGACAATAAAAGGTAATTTAGCTGATGATATAAATGATGAATCATGGTTAGATAACATTGTCAATGACACTACAGGAAAAGACTCTGCAGTACAAGTACAAAAAGATGAAGATATAAATATTGCATGGGGCAATACCGATGGACAAGATTCAACTATTGACACTGCAATAGTCAATACATCGATAAACATGAATATATTGATTGATGCTATTGATATTGAATCAAGTTAGGACACATCATCTAAGAAAGATGATGATATACCTAGGGACATGGGTAATGATGAAAACAAAGATGCATCCAATACTCAACAGGATACAGAAACAAAACTGAAAGATACAATTGACACTCAGCAAAAAGTATCTAATGAAAAGAACAGAGAAGCAAATAACAAAATAGAGGATACATTGAGAAAGGATGAAGAAAAATATAAGAGTGAAGAAGTCAAGCAGGATGAAATCACAAAACAAAAATAAGATATATTTGTTGATACACCTAAGGCCAATGAGGAGACATCTTCGCCAAACCAATCGGTGGGCTTAGAAAAAAAACAACATGATGCTTCATCTTCTTGACCCTCACCTACCAAGTCAACCCAATCTCAAGCTTTACAAATGGTAGTACATCAATCTGCCACCTAGCCAAAGAAGAAGAGGAAGAAAGCACTGAAGAAAGATATTTTGGCTGTCACAATGGATGAAGTAATAGAATTCCCAAACTGGGATATTACTACTTTGGATACAGATAAACTTCAAGAGTTTGGAGTGCTATGTCAAAGGAAATCCATTCAGAATAAAATGATACAGGAACACAGGGAAACAATGGCACTTGACAAGGCAAGAGACATTCTTCAACAACTTGTTCCTAAGGTGAAACGTGAACAAAATGCTATAGTTAAGGAGAAAATAGTTGTTCTTACCGATGCCATCACAAACCAGAATATAGATGCAGAACAAGCAATGGAAGTTCAAGCAGAGAAAAATATCAATACAAGTTAATTGACAAGATCAGCCAAGAAGTGTCAGTGAACAAGGTAAAGCTCTCTCAACTAACTGATCAATTAGAGCCAATGATTGCTGAGGCAATTACCTTAGTTCAAAAGATGTGCACACTTGAAAAGTTTACAAAAGAAAATAGTGAAAAGTTAGCAGAAATAGATTCTAATGTCACAACTAGTGCACAAAGTCTAACCTCAAATGCAGACAGTATCAAGGTGCATCATGACAAGGTCATTGAGGCTAACAGACTGAGGCAAGAAATATGGGATGCTGAAACATAATTAAGATGTGAGATTACCAAACTATAGGCACACATCTTGCCTAATCTTACTATTCTACAACAACATATTTCTGAAGCAAGAAACTCAATTGCAACCCCAGAGATGTCTGTAGTAGACAACATATATGATATATATGTCAGGATATCACTTGAGCACATGGCTCTAGAAATGCTGAAGGATAAATGGGAAAATATGATGGAGGAGATCAAATCCTCACATTCCCACCTTTTTGACAAGATGTAAGTACCTTTTCCTTTATTATCAAAAAAGGAGGAATAGAAATGTATGTATATTGTAAGTACAGGAGGAAAAAATATGTATTAGTTATGTACAATATATCAAGAAAAAAGGGAAAGAAAAGTACATAAGGAAATGTATATATACTTACACTTACTAGCATATACATAGGGGGGGTCATTCAAATGACTAAGGAAGAAGTATACACAGGTGTACATACTAATACATTTAGTATGTTGCACATATCATGTTTTTGATACTAATGTCAAAGCAGGAGATTGATGACATTAAGTTTTTCCATTAGTACACTTAGTGAAAAACATTGACAGAGATCATTGGTACAAGCATAACTGGCGAATAGCAAGCGTACCTGATAGAACAAAATGTCATGAGGTAAAAGTGCTAAGTATGGAATTGACCGACGAACATTGACAAGTGTTGTACCGATGAAGTAAAAAGGACATCACCGATGGGTCAATGACATAACACAAAGATCATCGCCGACGATACAATTTTGAGAACATCACCGATAGAGTATAAAAGCATACCTGATGAATAGTTCAAGGAAGGAACACTGATGGAGAAGAAAACTGATAGACTGACAGAGCAGCCCGACCATCAGAACTGATAGTCAGTTAGAGAACCCACCAATAGTGGATCTGACTTTTACACGTCAGATAAAGCATTGTAATTCTATTTATAGAGTTTTAATTTGTTTTAAATCATTACTTGAGGGTCAAGCAAGCATAATGTAAATGTTTTAAAGAATCCTTAAGGATCTAAAACATATCTAACTAAACATCAAGGTCAAGTTGTAAACCTTGGATCTAGAGTTAACTTGCGAAACGTGAATCAAGAATAGAGCTAAAATCTAGTATAAATAGATGTTCAATCAATTGTGAATTATGGATTCATTGTTGTTGATAGCCACGAAGAGTAGAATTCATGCAAAGTTTAGAAAAAGATTATATCTAGTTATGAAGAACACATAGAGTCTACCGACATGCAGACAAAGGTATTATTAAATCATGAAAAGATGATTAATCATACATAGGAAGCTTTATTGGATCTGTTATTAGCAATTAGAGATTGCATACATCATTAGATCAAAGACTTATGTAGTCTCATTCTAACAAGTGCATCACATCTAAAATCCTTTTGTAGAAGGTGGACTTAACAGTTCTTTAAAAATCTCTTAACAGTGTTGTTAAAGCTTAAAATGAAGTAGATCTTAACATGTCTCCACTGTAATACTCCTAACAGGCTAGGTCATCAGAAGTGACCAATTTTAAGCCTTTACCGACCCCTTCTTATCTGTAGATAGTGAATTCTTTTGGGTAACAATCCCCACCATAGTTTTTACTTCCTAACAAGATTTTTCTGTGATATCATATCTTGTGTCATGTGTTATCTATTTTCATGAATGTTTCTTGTATGGTTACATATTAAAGAACTTATGTTATGATTGTATATGCATAAAGAAAGATGAACAGTTAGATAAGAGAAATTACAAACTGATGACTAAGGGTTAATGGGCTAACCAAGAAAATCTTTAGAGGTACTAATTCACCCCTCCCCTCTCAGTACATCATTCACAATATAATTCCAACACATTGGTGGTAAGTAGATGGTACTTCTTGCATTTCATATATCCAAGGTCTCCCTAATAATATGTTATAGGCCAATGGTAGATCCAAAAATTGACAAATCACATTGCGTTCAATTGGTCCTATTCTGATTACTAGAACAATGAGCCCTTTGGATGATCTTTCTTCTTCATCGTAAGCCTTGATGGTTATATTACTTCTTGAATCAATTGTTTGTTCTAAAAGACCCAATTTCTTGACTAGATTGAGAGTACATATATTCAACCCTGCGCCTCCATCTATCAATATATGTTTTATACAGGATTTGTGAATCAAAACTTCAATGTGAAGGGGTTGGTTATGTGGATGATTCAAGGACTTGTCATCTTCTTTTGAAAAAGAGAGGTAATATGGAGTTGATTTGTGATTGACCATTGCTTGGAATTTGTCCACATCTATATCTTTTGGAACATTTGCGGAATGTAAGGCTTGTTCAAGAACTTCCCTATTCATTGAAGAGATCTTTAATAACTCAAATATAGAAATTTGAGCTGAGGTCCTTTGTAATTGGTCTACCAAGTTATAGTTTGCAGATGGTATAGTAAATTTTTGTCTTGTCATTGTTGGTTTGGGAATTGTGACAATAGTTTCTTTAGAGAATGTCACTTGCTTAGATGAGGAGTTAACTCCTTTGATTGTGACTTGTTCTTGGCTTCAAGTTACCACAGTCGAATGTGTCAATTTGTCTTTGGCACCTTTGATAGTGATCACATTTATTGAATCTCTTTTTCTATCCAACATGTTAATCACATTATCGTTATGACAGTAGGTGTAATTGACTTCATTTCATTTTCCTTTAGAAGCTTCCCATTTTTTCATAGTTATGGAATGGTTTGTTATATGTCATGTGATCTTGATTAGAGGTATGTCCTTCCACTTTGATTTTGCCTCTCTCAATAAGGTCTCAAGTGTATAATGTGTTTGAGATTAACACAATCATTAGTTTTATGTCCTTTTTTCTTATGAAAGTCACAATATGCATTTTCATTCCACCATCTTGGTTTAACCTCCGGTTCCCATGGTTTTGAACCTCGTATTGTGAGGAATTTGTTATCAAAGAGAGTCTTCAAAACTGTCTCAAGAGGTTCTCCCAATGGAGTAAATGTTCTTTGAGGTCTAGAAGTCCATGGTTTAATCTTATTGGTATCATTGTTTTCTCTTGGTATTATGGTTGTTACCTTAGCTTCTTTGCTTGCTTGTAAGTTGTTTGTTAGATTGAACACCACTAGTTTAGTGTTTGCATTTGATGCTTCTACCACTCCATCACTAACAACATTATTATTTTTGCTCCACCATTTAGGCTTGTTGTTATAGTTGTTAGATTTATTGTCACTTTGGAGTGTGATTTCTCCTATCTTAGTCATAACGTCTTCGACATGAATAGTGTTCTTGATCATTCTATCAAAACTAGGTGAATCTTGCATTTTTAAATCATAGTTCATTTCGAGTACCAAGTTATTGATAAAGATTTCCATCTTTTCAGATTTAGGTATTGCTCTTGAGTACCTTGCAAATATTATCCTCCACCTTTGTAAAAAGTGTGTAAAGGATTCACCGGTTCATTTCTTCATGTTACAAAGATCCATCATGGTTACGTTATGTTGTATGTTGTAGGAGTAATTTT
The DNA here is from genome assembly GCA_018584345.1 of Thuja plicata. Lineage (NCBI taxonomy): Eukaryota > Viridiplantae > Streptophyta > Pinopsida > Cupressales > Cupressaceae > Thuja > Thuja plicata. The sequence goes on along the minus strand of MU224310.1, from coordinate 239,969 downwards.
GGACAAATTTTTGGATTAACTCCTCAAAAGATTGCACACTTGGTGTAAGTTTGGAGAACCATTCCATAGTATTTCCGCCTAGACTTCCCAAAAATAGACTCATTAGATAAATAGTTTCATGCATGTACTCTATGCTTAGAGTGCAAAATTATCTAACATGGTCACATGGATCTATTTCTCCCATGTACTTGTCATATTTGGGTCTTTCCATGTTAGGAGGAAATGGAACCATATTTATACTCTTGTCAAAAGGAAATGGACACATCTGTTCCAAAGAGTACTTCTTTGTTAGTCTAGTATTTTCTTTCTTGAGTGTCACAAGTTTTGTTTATATTAAGGTTAATTGCTTTGTGAGGAATGAAATAGGTGTTTGTACCTCCTTTTCCTTTAGTCTCTCAACATCATAATCTTTGGGAATTTTGACTCCAAGAGAAGCCAATTGTAGGAAGTATTTCTCTTTGTCTTCACCAATGATCTTTTCCAAGGTCTTTTGGAACTTCCTACTTTGTTTGAGTTTATTATACTCCTCTTCTGATATGTCTTCCTTGCTATCTAAATCAAACAAAGGATGACCATGATTTTTTTCTTCTTTACTTTCTCTATCGTTATGGTCTTGGCTATATTCTTCAAAAGCCGCAATCTGTTCGTGACAAGGTGCTTCCATTTCGAGCGAGTTTTGATCAAATAAGGGATTGCGAGATGTCTCTCCTTGTTGAAATTTAAGTAGTCTAGGAGGTCTCTCTGATTTGTCAACAAGTTATTGATCATGTCTTGTGTTAACCATGAAAGCTGGGTCTCAAATTTATCAAAGGTTTTCCAATTATGTCAATAGGATGTCAAATTGTCCAAATAGGCGTGTCCAAGTAGTGAAAGAGTGTTTGTATTTGTTTTTGAGTGAGTGACTCTAGTGTCAGAGGGTTAGAATGCCCTAATAGTGAGCTAGGAAACAAGAGGTTTTGGTGAGTGGAAAGACCACAGGTTTAAGGACCAATTGTAAAAATCCAAAAGGACATGAAAGGTAGACTTCTAAACAAGTTGTGAAACAATGATAGGTGGACCCGCAAGAGCAACATGACCAGACTAAAGAGCCAAAAGGGTATAAAAAAATACTAATTTTTTAGAGTGACACATGTGAAAGTACCCACTTTCCTAGATGCGACTCCCTAAAAGCGAGCTTTGGAATATAGGATGCAAGCTTATGAAGAAAAAATGCGATCCTATTTCACACATGTGAGCCAGGATTTACTAAATGTGATGAATTTCCCTGATGCAAGCCTATGAAACCAAATGCAATCTAAAAATGACCAGATGCAAGCCTCTGATGGTTTTGTAATTTTTGAGTCAATTTGTGTCGAAGTAAGTGAAATTTTTTCTAACAACAGAGTCTTTCTGAGACTTTCCCGAGAGGTTTTGAACAACATGTAAGTCAAGGATTGAAATTTGTTGCTTGTTTTGAGGATTTTATCTTCTTAGTGTATTTTTAGGACACATCAAGTAATGTTCATTAAGGTGACAAAAACACATCCCTATTCCCTAGATTCTAGGCATAGAGTGAAATCTTTGCTCGTAGACTTAGGTACACACTGACATGCTAATAAAAATATAACCATCACCAAGAACCCAATGGCTCCAGTCATGATGTTGTATTAGCCAACTCTAAATGTAAGTGAGGGCACAAAATGATGAGTATCTTGGGGAAATTACTATTTTCCTTGCACAAAGATTATCACCCTTTCGAAGATAAACCGGGTTGTTTTTTACTACAAGTGTTGTTTAATTGTGGGAATCCATTCATGATCGTCCCCCATAGAATTGCACAAGGAAAAAGTAAGGCATATATCACTATGAGTACTCAAATGTGTGCAGTCTCGCAAGTGAGATTCAAGCGGCTCCACTCCACACACACTTAAGCATGTTCAAGGAATGATGTCAAAATTCTAAGAAAAAATCTGACTACATCTTCCGAGGTTTTGGCCTACAAGGAAGCATATTGATTATAGTGAGATGGAAGGGTTGGCGTAAACCTGTCCTCACTTGGGTCATTCCCGAGAGATTTTTTCCTCAACCGGCATGCCCTGTAATGTTTTAAAAGCAATTAAAAAGGATTGGCAAATTAGGAGTCTAGATTTGTGATTCTCTGAAAGAAGAAGAGAATACTCTCCTATTCCATGCTGTTTTCTCCCACAAGCACATCAAGCATGCTTATTTCCTCATTTTTTATAACTCAAAATTCAATCCCCCATGACGAGTTTTTGATTTCTCCAACTTGGGAAAAAGAGAAAATCCTGTAGTTGGACCAAGCAATGTGTTTAAATCTGATTATTTAAGTGCCTATTGTAAGAATTGATAAAACATATGAAATTAAAGTTTGATTGTTCAATTTCCCCAATTTTAATGACTTTTCTTGTTTAATTACTAATAACTTTAGAAAGTTTGCTTGTTCATGTAGAATCTGATGAAAGATCAGATTCACGCCAAGATCCAGCTGCATGCAAAAACCTGTCACAAGAAATGAAGGGAAAGAAGGAAAAAACGAAACTCAGTTTTTACTCAAAAGATGAGAGCAAAAAGTTAACTGAATTAATGAAAAGAGATTACAAAGTTCGACCTTATAAAGGTGAACCAACCCTAAACCTAAAAGCTAGGATGCGCCATATAATTAATATAAAGTATTAATTATATGCACCTAAGAGAAAGCATAAGCCGAAAAAGA
>MU224310.1:199830-225085 GCA_018584345.1 Thuja plicata | reverse complement strand
ATTAATTATAGCCATATCACCTATTAATTATTGATTAAACTAATTTATTATTTGTTAATCAATATTTTCTCATTATCCATTTACTCAACAATTAAATAATAGGTTATTATTTAATTTATGAGAAATATTTTTTATTTCTAATTAAAAAAATGAAAAATTATTTTCTACCTGGCAAATTAACTCCATCTCAAGAATCATAAAATTCTTCTTTTCATTTATTTATTTAATAAGTTAAATATTTCATTGACCTATCCTTCTTTAGAATGGTAAACTTTGAGTCATCTTCTCCAATTTATTGAGTTGACTCCATAAGTCCAAGCACACTCTCGTCTCGGGATAGCGGATTGACGCGTGTCAGATGGATAAGGAGACAAGGACATACAGATAGACAGTGGTCCAAGGTATATTCTATTGTATTGTTCTAGATACAAATTTTTATATCTTAATTTCTTTGATACATCTATGTACTGAGATGTGTTGAGGTCTGGCATGCAAGTCGACATCTAGATCACTATGTATATCACCTAATTGAAATAATTATTCTTTGTACTTGTACTTGATTTGAGGTTCGACATGTTGGCCAACTTTCCTTTTGTAAATAACATAACATTTCTTTATGATCATGTGATGATCTAAACATGCATATTTTATGATGACTTTATTGTACAAATTATTCTTGTGGTTATCTTGGTTATTTCGATGTGAAGGTTGAAACCGTGTATTATATTCTTCATTATGAATATGTAATGGTTCAAATTGTCTATGTGTACTGTCGACTATGTACTTTTATCAACATTTCCACTTTTGTTGTTGTTGTGTGTGTGACTTGGCATTGTGGGAAAAATGCAGTCTTTACAAAGAGAATAAAAGATGACATGGTGAGGTAGTCTGTTTAATAAATTAGCTTTTAGTTGAACAATAGAATATGAGGATTTTTTGTTTTCCATCAAAATTAAGCCACGAAGTACTGTTGCTCTTCAGAAAAGAATTATGACATTTGGTTATTGGGCAAGGGAAGCAAAAAATAGGCTTGCTGAACTTGTGATTTTTCTACAGGCACCTTTATGATGGTAAATCATTTTGGGTCAGAACCTAGAGAAGATAGCTGACAATGAAGTTAGTTTCTTTGTCATACTGAATTGGAATTTTGCAGGAACAAAGTATCTTTGTCATACTAAAGTGGTATTTTGCGGGAACAAAGTCTTTAAAAGCATTGTGTACTGTGTGAGAGTTATGTTGTTCAATTGATGCACCAGAGAAATGTATTATATTATTTTTTATTTGAGAACAAAATCAAATTCATGATTAAATCAAACTCTTCAATATTTAAAAATCTTAGATAAACAACATTCCATACATGCTAGCCTATGCTTTGCTCGGTATTATTAAGAATATAAAACCCTAGTTAGGTTGTACTTATTGAAGCTCAAGCAAACTTCTAGTCTATTAGTAAAGGAATGCAGAGCTAACCTAATTCCTAGAATAATACTTGTTTATAAAATGTTGCCAAAGCATAAACAACAAGAATGTCTACCATTTGATTGCAAACCCAATCATAGAAAACAAAAATACTAATAGTAGACATATGAACCATGGTGTTGAGTTACAAGTCCACTTGACGGATGGACTGCTACAATGTTCTTTCATCTGACTCAACACATTTTTGAATGGACCGTAGCTTCTACTTATTTCACTGGAGAGCTTATTGAGCATTATTTCTAATTCTTCATTGCTCTTGTTGTTGATAAGAACTTGCCCTTCTCTAAGGGCATCAATAGATTTAGTGTTTGAGCTTAGTATATATTTCAAGAAAAACATAAAATGAGCGATCATGTTACTTCTTGACCTGACTGCAAAAGAAGTAGATTATGAAGGAGTGGTTATGTTTCCCCAAAAAGGAAGATTTGCGGAAGGTAAAGCACACCTGACCCAAACCATCCCTTTTCAGACCAAATTTTGATAATCTAAGTTGGCTTTGAATTTGATTGAAAGCTCATGTGGAATACTTGCATCTCTTTTCAAAACTGTAGACATAAAATCCTTCTTTTCATTTAGGACCCTGTTTGGGTGCTGGAATATGAAATGCTAGATATAGTCAATTCTGGAAGATGCTGCAATTCTATAAAATACATATCCTGAAAATGATTTTTGGAAAATGGGTTGGACCCGTTTGGTTCACCCAGAAGATGATTGAGAAGATGCATAAGGATTTTTAATTGTTTATTTCTTAATTTCTTTGAATACAATGTGTATATGTGTGTATATATACACATACACACATGTGTGTATATATACACACATATATACACATGTGTATATATATACACATATACACACATGTGTGTATATACATACATGTTTGTGTATATACACCCACATATGTATATACACATGTGTGTGTGTGTATATTGCAATATAATATACCAATGTGTTTTAGAATGAAGGTTTGGAGAAGTCACGGATCCGAAGAGATATTAAATTTGGTTTCATAAAAATTGGAATTGGAATTCGAAATTCCAATTCCACCTATTTGGGTTGAAGATGCATATGCCCATTTTGGGTCAAAATTTGAATTTTGAAGTTCGAATTCTAGACATATTTATCCATTCTTATATCACCTGTAGGCTTGTCAGAGGGCTGTACGAAATTGTCAAATTTTTTGCTTAACATATGCAACAAATGATATGCACCTCCTCTAATATTTGTTTCGAGTTCCACTTGAACAATACTCAATTCCATGGGCTTCCAGCAGAAGGGAAGCATTGCAAACTATGGGGGTGTACACAATAAGTCAACCAAATTAGATATTGCCTTTTCGAGTCTTAAACTCCAATTAAAGTATCCTTAACAATACAAATAAGGGAATGAGATTTTCCAACTTGTATAAGTCAGTCATTATCTCCCTTGCTACAATGTGATTTGGAAACCAATGCGGTCATCTTAAGACCTCTAGTACTAGCAGTTGCACCTTAGTGTGCAATGGGAACGCCTTTTTTATTTGTTTTTGGGTTTTGTTATATTCTTTTATTGGCATTAATGGATAATTACATTTTTATCATAATTTATTAAAGAATTAATATAATTTTTAAAATTTATTTAGATTTTATAAAATTTATTTGAATTACCATTTTAGTTTTAAAAATGTAATTCCTTTATATTTATGTTCTATTTTATGATAATTTTTAATTTGTTGATATTGAGTTTATCTATTAGTTACTATTAATATTGTTTGAATTTATGTTTAAATTTATATAATAAATTTGTATTTATTAATATTGAATTTGTCTTTCACTTAATATATTTACTTTCAAGTTTATTATAATTTTCATTTGTTAATATTAAATTTATCTTGCAAATACATTTTAGGTGCATATTTTATTAATATTTTAATTATAATTTTTATTACTATTAATTTCTTTTTATTTAAATGTTTTACATAGAGAGCATTTGAAAAAGAGCGGAGTAGTCATAGTATCCATCCTCCAAAGCTTCGTGGTTGAGAAGAGGCAAAGCCCTATCAGGAATCCCTGGAATGTCGACCTCCCCTTCCAACATCCTCAATGCCTCTGTCATGCTTGGTCTGAATCACACAGAATACCCACTAAAATGAATATCTCCATAATGTCCCAAGGCCCCTTCTCATGGATTATGCTATCTAAGATCTCAATCGATTTCCTTGCCTTCACAAGCTTCCGTGCCCAATCAGTGATAAGATAATCAGATGGGTACTCCACAGATGTGTACAGAGCCTTTCTCCCACTCATAATCTCCAAAGAAAAACCCCAAAAATGTACACATCACTTCTAACTATGAGCTGACCATACAGAGCATTCATTTGATCATCCAACAAAATGTTAGTGGCCTTAATATCTCTTTGTTAGATGGTAGGCTCAATCTATCCAACAATGTTCTTCCAACAATCCAACAATGTTCTTCCTCTGCAACCAATCTAACCACTTCTTCTGCACAGCCTCCTTTAGACAATCAACGGTTACATCAGATTCCTTGCAGGACTTAGACAGTAGCAACACTCCACCTGCCCCTCTACGTTTGGTCCCATATTCTGTATGAGTCACCAAGTCCCTTTGTGGTGAGAGAATGCAATATGAAAGTGTATAAATTTAGGGAAACTATTCAATAACATGAAAAGGGGTATGATTTATTTTCTTTTAAACTCATGTGTGTGTGTGTGTGTGTGTGTGTGAGAGAGAGAGAGAGAGAGAGAGAGAGAGAGAGAGAGAGAGAGAGAGAGAGAGAGAGAGAGAGATATATANGAGAGAGAGAGAGAGAGAGAGAGAGAGAGAGAGAGAGAGAGAGAGAGAGAGAGCTATATACACATACATACATGTACAATTAAAGAAGATCAGATCTAAAAACAAGAAGTAAAATTCAAGTAGGATAGACTTGTGAACCTTATAATGATAAGATGTTCTCATAGGAGAAAGTTATCCATATAAGACCAAACAAGATCACCAATGATGTAAAAGAAAATAAAATTTTCCTAAGATTAATCTAAGCTAATAAAATGGAATGCACAATCATGAGCATGAATGAAGCTAGATTAGATAGTTTTAAGTAAAGGCATCATAATTAAAATGGTATTTATGTAATGCTAGGAATTAAAATACAATAGATAAATGTTTTTGAATTTAAAAAAGCAGCCAAAACTGGGCGCTGACCCGAATAAAAACCAGCACGAGGAGTACTGATAACCAAAAGATCACACACAACAAACCCTTGGCCTATGCCAATTTTAAAAACCAAAAACCAAGAAAGAAAATCAATAGACCCTAGCTCCAACACGGAGCTGGTAACCAGCCTGGAAGTCCTAACAGGCCCCAACCTCACCATGAGGTTGGTAACCAGCCTATGGTGGTAATTAACCATAAAGTTATCATTAACAGTAAAAAACATCCTTAAAGTTTGAACATGCCCCAACCTCACCATGAGGTTGGTAACCAGCCTATGGTAGTAATTAACAACAAAGTTAGCATTAACAGTAATAACCAACAGATTACAAAAACTAGAGATTAAATGAAGAAGTAACAGGCCCACATTGCCCAACCGAAGAGTCCAAGTCAAAAAATTAGCCATAAACAGAGGAAAAGGAAGCTACTTGGGGTTACCTTCCCTGCCTTTCAATAGGAGCTTAATCCAGTCGTCTGCGAGGAACTGGTATAGTTCTTCATCCTTCCTCTCGCCTCCTGGGTTCATTTTCTCCATATGAAGGAGTTGGAGCATAGTGGCAGCCGCATGCATGACCTTCACAGCAAATTCTACAATCCTATTAAAGCTTCCCCTGAGGTTTTTAATTTCCTCCCTCATATCCTTTAGGTCCACCTTAGAGACAGACAGCTCCTGAGGACCAGTAGTATCAATGGGGGTGTCATTCACAGCACCAGGCATGTTCTTCTCTATTGTTTTAGGGTCCTCTGGGGTAATATTTATAACCACCTAAGGGCTAGGGGACTATGGAGTAAGGAGTAGAGAGTCTGCCTTTGTCTCCACAAAGAGTTTTTTCTTCGACAGGTCGAAGGCGGGGAGACCGAAACTGGCAGAGACTTGAGAGTCATGGCTTTTCACAGACCCATCCACAATAGGGTTTTGCTTCTTTCTTTTACTTTCTTTCTCCTTGAAACCTTGATTTTTTTCCCCATTCTAGAATTCCCCCTAGTGGCCTACTTGATATCCTCTTCCTCCTTTGAGTCTTCTTCCTCTTCATCCTCTTCAGTGCACCTCTTTCTCACAGCTTTTTGTTTGTATCTGGTTTTGGTAGCGAGTTTGTTAGATCTCTGTCTACTATCATTCTCCTCCTCCTCTCCTTCAGAATCAATGGTGATTTGGTCACCGTCGGCCGAACTCAGCTTATTCTTCTTGGAAACAGGGGTTTTGGAAGAAGTCGTGGGGTTAGAGAGAGTGGCTTGAAGCTCATTAGGGTTTCTAGGATACTGCAAAATGTTATGGAGAGTAACAGCCCTAGGTGGGTAGAGGGATAAATGGAAATTGTAAAGGCATAGCATTAAGCCCTGGTGGAGAATACAATAATTCTGCCTAGCTTTCATTTTTTCTCTTACTTCCAAAACAGAGGCTTCCATCGAATGGAGCAGAAAAAATGGGAAGGAGATGGAATCGTTGTACCTAAAGTGGTTGAGGAGAGGGAAGTGATAGTTGTAATAGGTGCTGAATTGGCCTTCCAGAGTGATGTACTTCATCAAAATGAGGCACATTTCATTCCATGGATCGGGCAGAGTCAATCTGTTGAATCCTCCCCTAAAACATTCAGGAATCTCCATTTTCTTGAAGAATATTTTCATATGGGTTTTGTCTCAGCTTTTGGTTATCTTCTTCCATTTTTTCCCCTCTATGGAGAGACCCATGGCCTGCGTGATTACCTCTTCATTAATCTCAAAGGTTATACCATTTATTGTTACTTTGTGCTCATCCCAGTTTTTTACCAACTACAGAGAGACCAGTTCATCACTGTCGCCCATAGCCTTCATGAATGGGAAGAAACCACCCTCCTTAAGGTAGTTGAGGACGCATGGATTTTTGATTAATTCATCCTTGCTCTTTGCGGGTTCCACTTGCACCATATCTCCGCCCATCTCTGAGCTATATTCCGGCAAGTCCTCCATGGTCTCAACCGACATCCCACCTTTCCTTCCTCTTTTCAACACAACCCTCACCAGAGAAGAGCTATTAACCCAACAAATGTAGCAATTTTGTCTCCAGACGAAAAACCAGGTGGTTTTAATGTCTGTCTTCTCATAGAGTTTGCCGTACTATTCACATGGTTGGCTGATATAAGTGAATAAGCTTTCCATGTTGTGAAATGATACCACCATAAAATCTTGATGTTACAATTTATCACATTAGTCATATCATTCTTTCCCTTGCGGGTGTTAAGCTCCACATCTTCTTTTAATTTGAAAAAGCTCGTACTCTTTCTAAAAATAGCATTGATAGCCCGTCTTTCAAGCTGGCCATAATTAATATAATCAAATCCTGTATCTTTTATAAAATTTGAAATGAAGCAGCACCTCATGGACTTTCCCACCATCTTTCTCGACCAAACAACAACTACCTCATTAGACATCATTTAATTGCTTTCATTTTCCACAAGGTAACTAACATGCTTGGGTAGAGAGTTTAAGTTTCTCCAACATCTTAAACCATTCACCGCAAGACCCATGGTCGCCAGCATGTCTGCCACCGCATTACCTTCATGGTAAATGTGTTGAAGGTTGAAGTCATCAAACCTGGGAAGGAGCGAATAGATGTCTTGTAGCACATTTTCTAGGATCCAACCAGTAGAATAGTTCCCTTTAACTAGCTCAATTACAATTTTAGAATCGCCTTCTATGCTTAATCTTTTAATCCCAATATCAGACGCCACCTTTAGACCCCATAGGAGGGTAGACATCTCAGCCAAATTATTTGACCCCTTCACCAGGTGGACCGCATAGGCCAGGATCAGGTGACCTTTTTGATCTCTAAGAATACCTCCTCCCGCAACAATAGCATTGGAGGCAGTGCCATCAAAGTTTAGTTTGATTATGTATTCCTTCGGGGGTGACCGTTTAGTGTTTAGTCTTGTCAGGATTTTGGAATTTTCCATCACGTAGAAGGAAGTGGGAAGAGCCCATTCCTTAGCTATCATACACTCCACTCCCTTGGGGGGATGGGGGGGGTTTTCCAGTGGCAGGTATCCAGGTTTTCCTTCAGCAGATTCATAGTTAGCCGCACTGTTCCTTCAACATTGTTGTCTTCTCCTCTAAAAATTTGATTGTTTCATTCCTTCCATAGACTCCAACAAACATGTGGGGGTAAAAGACGCCAAAGGATATTGATGAGAGGGTGCTCAACTATTCAACCCCAGTTAATAATGAATTGGTCTAAGTGCTCCAAAAAGACCCATTCTTGCTGTAGTTTGCTCATTATTTTACCCCACACCTGAGCAACATAAGGGTAGTGAATAAGAATATGGTTTATTGTCATAGCCTGCATTTTACAAAGCACACACCTGTTGACCAACTGGACTCCCCATTTCTGAAGGTTGTCCAGCGTAAGGATTTTTCCATGAAGAGCGGTCCACCAAAAAAAAATTACTTTGGGGATGAGCTGGGGGAGCCAAACCTTTCCCCAACTCATCTCATCGGCTAGAACCTTAATGTTAGCAAGGTAAGCAGATTTGACCATAACCTCCCCCAATTTTCTATGACACCACACAGCCTTGTCAACAATTTGAGAGATGGGGATCCTGATCTCAGAAATTAGATTCTGTAGCTCTAGAATGTGGGGTGGGATATGCTCCTAGCCATGGTAAGCATTAGTAAGGTTCTTCCATTTCTTATCCTGAGAAATGTAGTCACTAACTTTGTCTCCAAAATGAGAAGTCAAATGATCCCTGAGGAGACTAAGTTTGTTTCTACTGAGAGGTTTATCTCCCACCCACCAGTCCTCCCAGAAACTTATCTGCTTGCCATCACTCACCACCCATTTTAATCCTTTGAGGAGGGATCCTTTACCTTTCACCATGAAATTCCAGAATTTGGAGCCGTTGGGGTAGTTTTGGCCCAGGGGGAATTGGTCATTTAAGAAGTATTTGGCCTTCAGAACTTTACAACAACCAGAATTACTCTTAAAGAGTTGCCACCCAAGTTTGGTAATTAGCACCTTATTAAGATCTTTTATTTTTCTCACTCCCAACCCTCCCACCTTCTTAGGTTGGCAAACTATATCCCAGCTAATCAGATTCATTTTAGTCTTTTCCTCCGTTCCAGACCAAAGGAAGTTCCTTTGGATTTTTTCCAGTTTCTCTGCAGTCTTGTCATTGATTTTGAAAAGAGATAGGTAGTAAATAGGTATTCCTTGAAGGGCTTCCGCCAGAAGTTGGAGCTTCCCCGCATTACTTAGGACCTTACCTTTCCACCCTGCCAAATTTTTCTACATTTTTTCTAGAATGAAGTTCTAGAAAGGGTCAGAGACTTCCTTAACAGTGAGAGGGAGCCCTAAATAGGTGTTAGGAAGTATACCACCCTTACAGCCAATACATTCTATAATTTTCAATTGGGTTCTTTGTTCAAAATTAAAGAAGTAAATTTTTCTTTTACTATAATTAATTACCTAACCTGAAGCCTCTGCATAAAAATTAAGTAGAGCTTTCCATTCTCTCGCTTCTCTGATCCAAGCTTTCCCAAACAGAAATGTGTCATCCACAAATTGTTGGATGATTTCAGGAGGAAGAGTGGAAGCCAGTTTAAATTTGGCAATGTTTCTAGAAGCCTCTAGTCTCAGTAAATTACGAGCCAACATCTTAGCCACAAGGAGGAACAAATAAGGGGATAGAGCGTCTCCTTGGCGCAAGCCCCTCTCTGGATTAAAGGACCCCCAAGGAGACCCATTTACAAGCACCACAAATTCTGCAGTTTTCACCGCCTCCTTGACAATTCTAATGAAATTTGCATTGAAGCCAAGCTTTTTTAGCACCCAGTACAGGAATTTCCAAATCACCTTATCATATGCCTTAGAAACGTCCAGTTTCAGCGCCATGCCAACATTATTACCTCTATCCATTGAGTGGATGATTTCATGGGTAGTGATAACCGCATCTAGGATTTGCCTTCCCGGAATAAACCCTTTCTGGTTGGGGTTAATTATTTTACCCAGGAGAGGTTTGATTCTATTTGTGATGATTTTTGAAAGGATTTTATAAATTGTATTATAGAAGCCGATAGGCCGAAAATCACTTAGTTCCTTGGAATCTTGAACTTTAGGGACTAGCACAATGTAAGTTTTGTTAATTCTCTTGAGGATTTTTCCAGTTCTAACAAAATCACGGGCAACATGTATAATATCATATTTTATGACGTCCAAGAAATGCTGGAAGAAAGCCGGTGGAAATCCATCTGGACCCAGAGATTTGAAAGCCCCCATGGAGAAAATCGTAGTTTTGACTTCCTCTTCAGAGACCTTGGAGAGCAACAAATCACCCTCTTCTCTAGAAATAACTATCGAGATAGCCTCCAGGAGATGAGAGCTATCAGAATCAACCCCCCTCCGTGGCGGGCTTCTAAAATTTTCCCAAAAGAAATTTGCCGCATGATTACCCATGTCTTCTTCCTCCACCTTCCCATCGGCAGCTAGGGATTTGATAGTATTTCTTCTTTTATGGATTGAAGCAAATCTATGGAAAAAAGATGAGTTGCAGTCACCTTCCTTGAGCCATTGGATGCAAGATCGTTGTTTCCAGAAGATTTCCTCCTTTTCGAGGTTGTCCTTCCATTTTTTCCTCCATATCTCTTCCTCCATACGAGCTTCCCAAGAGGAATCACCCATGGCCATTTCATTTTGGAGGAGTTTAATTTTTTCCTCTATCTCTTTCTTACACTGGAAGATATCCCCGAACTTATTTTTTCTCCACCTGTGGGCCTCTGTTTTGATAATTTTAAGCTTCTCTGCAATTCTGGACATAGCCATACCCCTAATAGGCGTGTTCCACCACCTTTTTATACAGTCTTCAAATTCCTGGTGAGAATACCACATGATCTCATATTGGAATGGCCGAGGTCCAGCATGGGCCTTCTCCTCCCATTCAAGAATCAAGGGAGAGTGATCAGACACTGTCCTTGAGAGGTGTGAGAGGCCAATCAGAGGGGCAATATCCCACCCACTGGATATCAACCATCTATCCAGCCTAACCTGAATAAGGTGTCTACCTTTTCTATTGTTAGACCAAGTAAACCCCATGCCCTGCAACTCAATATCAACCAAATCACTTATTCTCATAAAATCAGCTAGCTCTTGCATACTATCAAAATAATCTTGGGACCCTCCCAATTTCTCAAAGGGGAATAGGGGAGAATTAAAATCCCCAGCACACATAATAGGGTGATCATGGTCAGCATCAATGAGGTTAGAAATTTCCCCCCAGTGTCTACCCCGTTCCGTTCTAGAGTTTGGCGCATAAATGTTGAACATATACCAGGAGGAATTATTCCAAGTAAAAAATGCAGCAAGAAAGTTATGAGAAGAAGCCACACTATTTCCAGATAACTTACTAGGGTTCCAGAGAGTAGCAACACCACCTGAAGCCCCATCAGCTTCACTGTACAGGAAGGCCACATCCAGCCAACTTTTATCAACCAGCGGCGCAAAAATATTGTACTTCATTTTAAACTCTTGTATGAGAACCATATCAACATGGAGCTCTGTGATATATTTCTTCAGTGCGAACTATTTTTGTGGGTTGTTCATGCCCCTTATGTTCCATGATAGGAACTTCAACTTTTACCTTTATGAGAGTCTTCTAGGGTTAGTTGCCTCCCACTGGCAATGGCCCTTGTTGCTTCCTTAGCTCTGGTCACCTTAGCAGTCGGGCGACCAACTTTGTTTTCACTCCCTACATCAGCCTTTTTTTTTATTCCAGTCCTTCATCCATCTTCTTGCTCCTGGTTTTTGTTTTAGGTTATGACCAGTCGAGGGCAGAAGTGGAAGGTGATAGGGAGGATGTTCTCATTATTTCCTCCCCAAAATATGAGCCGCAATGCCAGGGGGAAGATGTTTCTCCCCAAAATTTTCCTGACTAAGCATTTCCAGCCACCCTAGTCTTGGTCTCCATGCTAGCATCACGGCTATTAGGACTATTAATAAGAGTGTTAGAGACATCCGTTAATACTATGACCATTTCTCCTTCTTCAAAGGCCGTATCCATCTCAACTATGGTGTTTGCCCTAGGAATCTCACCTTCTTCTAATGCCTCAACCTTCTCGGCCTCTGTGTTCCTTACTGACCCTTCCTTCATCTGCCCTTTTGCTAAGGCCTCAGTCTTCTCAGTCTCTGTGTTCTTTACTGTCCCTTCCAACTCTAACCTACCACCATGGGGGGGGAAACCACTCCTGGAAGGATGTTCAACCGTGGTATCCACCGAAGGCACAACTGACTCAACAATGTTATCCTTAGGCGATGGGCATGTGACAGGTTGTTCCTCCAGCCTGGAGGAGCCCTTGTAGTTAGTCACCACATGCCCATTTTTCCCACATTTCTGGCAATGTAGTGTGGCATTTTCATAAACAATGGTCTGGTTCCAGTTCTCCCACTTGGACTTAAGCAGTACAAAGTTGGGGAGGGGCTTGTTCATCGTGACATTAACAAAAAATCTGGCAAATACCAGGCGTGACTTAGTCAGAGTAACCGAGTCAGCTGTCATATAACTTCCGAAGGAGTTCCCTATCCATCTAAACACTTTATCATCCCAGAATTTTAGGGGAAGACCTAGAAGGCGGACCCACATCGGAGCAAATTTTTTCAGTTCCACTTTCGGGTTAAATCTAGGCTTCCATTTAGCCATCAGAAGAGCGTGCTTCCCATAGTACCAGTTCCCTATGGAAATAGTGGTAAAATCTGACTCAGCATTAAATCTGAACAGGAACAGACCCCCTGGCATAGTAGAAACAGGCAGGGATCCTTTGACTTTCCATCTGGCCGTACACCAACCACGCACCATCTCAATGGTGGGCCTAAAGGCAACAAACCTCCCAACAAGGGCAAGGTGTAGGGCAACAGATATGTTCTCCACAACTCCATCTGGGACAGAGATTTCAAACCAAATTCTCCATCTGAGAGCTCAGGCGTATCAGGAGTGGCAGGAGACCCAGATCCCAACACCACCATTTTCCATCCCCCCAACGCAACAGCATTGTCCACCTTCACAGGCTTTGAAGGGGACACCGTATCACTAGTTAGGGAATCGGGCGAGATTACCATCTGAGATGAAAAGGGGTCAACTCTAGCCGAATAGGGTTCCAAATCATTTCTCCCCGCAAGGATCAGGAATAAGTCCGGACACTCACTCCCCAACTCCCCCGGCAGAGTAGGGACCGAGGCAGAAGCCAGCATTTAAAAACGGGCGGGGACCTAGTTGCAGCGAGCAATAGTTATAGAGAGCCTAAAAAGTTCACAAGAAAAATAAATGTTATGAGCTCTAGACTAATTATTTAAAGTTTTATTCAAAAAGTTGTCCATCCACCTACAATAGTCTAAAGTCTATCGTGGACAAGATAAGGAGAATTGTCCCAAGGAAAAGAAAATTTCATCCATATTCTTTTCCCATTTTAATTTGCACAATCTTTCAATCCAACAATTACCAAAAAGAATACTACTCCAACCTAAATGAACATTTTGAAAAGCATTTAAGACTGATATTGGAATAGTCTAATATTTATAGAATGAATAGTAGATAAACATATAAATACAATTTAAAAAAATCGTGGCAGCACTCTCACGAGAAAATGATGTCACGACCTATTTATTATAGTTAAGAATACTTTATTTGCTTAGTTGAGTTCCACTCAATTGCTCATATTCTAGCTCTTCAAAACAAAGGATAAAAGCATAGAAAGAGGTGCAAAGTAGTGCATAAGGTGCTCGTTCTCACATAAAAACCAAATTGTCATTAGAAGTTGTTTGTTTCCTAGCAATTTTAAACCCCATCGAAAAATGCTTGAATTGAATTTCTAAAAAGCAAGATAATTCGAGTTGCATCTTGTCTTGGACCTGTATTGGGTTCTGATCAGTGAGTAGATGAATAATTTCCATGGCATGCTTGACTATCCCCACAGCCATCAACTTATTTCCATTATTACGCCCATGCATCGCCAGAGAATTTGTCAGCAATTCAATAATAGGGCTTTTTGCCTTTCAGAAACCTTGGTGTAATGATAAAAAAATGTCAATATTTTTGACTGGTTTATGGAGATGGTTTGGCGTGCTTGTGTCTCTAGTGTGAATGTGATCGATGATCTAAGCAATCATTACATTACCGCGTGGGGCGTAGAAAAACTCATCTGATCCACCGTGTGAAAGGACTCTCCCAAACCTGTAACGCAGAACTATGCAACAAGTTAGAAAGTGGAAATGCCAGAATCACGGCCATGGCATCTCTTTATTTCGATGACACACACAACGAGAACTGACACTGTGGAAATGGCGTAGGTGATGCCCTTGATTTGTTGTATAACCAGTTGCAGCCATTTTCAAGGGTTTGAGTATTTGAGCATTAAACAGAACTGAGTCAATTTTGCTCCCGGAAGTGGGAAATTGGTGAGGCAAACGAAGATGTCGTATATTTCAATCCCTGCGGACATGATACACACAGTTCCTGCATGGCTCTTGTCACCCAAAAGGATGTAGAAGCAGAAGGAGAAGGTGCGGCGCATCAGTTTTGCGAAGAATCCAAGCTTTTGGGCGGTGGGGATTTCTGGGTGTATGTGCATTTGCCTCAGCCCCTGCATGTGGTGTAATAATGGTGACAGAGGTGTGGTAGTGACAGAGAATGCATCTACGCTTGGCTTCCATCCGGCGCATGCGCAGGCTACCAATTTGACGGAGGAAGAGCACAACTTTTGGAAGCAGCCGGATAATTTGGGATACAATCCCCTCATACTACAGTCAATTAAAAACAGTGAAAATCCACGGTAGATGATTTCAATGGTAGTCATTCTGTTTACAGGATTTCCCATCGTTAGATTGAGAAATCTAGCCTGGGCTTTCTCAAATGAAAATGCTTACAACATAATAAAATATGCATTCATAGTAATGTTGCATACGAGTATTTCTTCAGATAAATCCCCACTGCTGTTGTCTCTGTAATACCTTCTAATTTGCGGGTCTAGTGCCTGAATCTCTGCCACTAAATTGTCCACAGTGAAGCATTTTAGCCTTTTGGATGTAACGCATAATGCCCTCATCTTAGCATCCATCATATCATACGAGTTTTCGTAGTGATATATTCCTAGCCCCACTCTTTGAGGTTCAAATATTTCTCGTAGCAGATTCCTTAAACATTGAGGAGCTCTAAGTATAATAATGGAATCTTCATAGTTGGTGTCATCCACACCTTTGAATTTACTGCCACTGCCTTTTTCTGTTGGAATTATCTCTACTAGAGTTATCTACAATACAGAAAAACTAATGAATTAGAAATGAAGAACAGTTCTTTGTAAACATTTCATCTACCCAGATAGTATTTCAAGGGAAGAGCAAAATATGAACAAAAAAGATGTGATGTAATTTTAGCGTTTACACTAGAAATTGAAGATGTGATATATTGTTGTGATATTCTAGGTCAAGCAAAACAAAACCAAATGCAGAGCACAATGAAAACACAAAGTATACAAATAAACGCATGAAGGTAGCATACACAAAGTATACACGTGAATATATCCAGACACAAAACATACACATGAAAACACGAAACATACACACGAATATATGTAGACTTAGTTCACTTGACCCACAAGAGGCAGGAACGTGGTGACCCCCCTCTTTTGCTTTGCAATAGGTGTTAAGGCGTTTTAGTTTACCTTAATCTACTGGCAGTTTTAGGTGTCTCCAAATTTAAGAGATAAGTTTGAGCAACTTTACCCATCTTAGAATCAAGCTAGTTCAAGTTGTGGACAAGGAGTCTAAAACTTGGCCAAAATCTTAGTAAGGTTGAGCTAGAGGTCCAGGATCTGATTAGACAATAGCAAGTCCAGATTGGAGTTTAAGTTTCATCACCAAGAAAGAGTGAAGTTCGGGTTGGAAGGATGAGAAGTTGGAACCAAGAGAACAATGACGGAAGAAATACTTACTGAATTTGAGATTGAGATGAGAATGATAAAGATAGTTGTCGAGTACGGATTTTACATGAAAGGTAAGAGCAGCCGGGAGAAGAACCTTGAGCATGAAAGAATGAAGTTTGAAGTCTTTTCAAGGGGGGATGAGATGAAAAAGAACAAAGAGGGAAGATGAATTCACCAAGGTGACATGGAGAGAATGAACAAAATAGAAGAATGAGCACTTGGGACAACTTGGATTTCAAACTAGCCTTGGATAGGGTGGTCCAAGGAGCTCTTGATTTCTGCCCTAAAACTAACTAAAGACGAAAGCTGAAAGTTATAAAAGGAAGTTTTGATGACCATATTCATCCATTGATACTTTTAAGTCTATGACATACAATGTTGTTCTTATGCTACTGAATACATCCTTTGTTTCATGTTGATTTTTCAGCTATTTGTTCCATGTGAACGGGATGAGAGCCAAAAGTACACATCACCCACTAATGTGATCGGGCAACCAAAATTGGGACCAGTGATCACAATCTACATGTCAAGGAATAAAATCTAATATCGAAAAAATTAAAGAATTTTGTGAGATGTGAAATGATAAAAATTATAAAAAATACAATAAATTCAGCGCCCATATTTCAAAATAGTATCACGAACCATTTAGCTTTTACCCTTTTAATTCTAATCAACGCTTTGTCAAAAGACCATAAACTCAAAAACTTTAATTCTAATCAACGCTTTGTCAAAAGACCATAAACTCAAAAACAAGAAAGACAATATTGTGCCATACAAGCTACAAATATGAGCATAAAAGAAATTCAAAATGTCAAATGAATAGGCTAAACCATTTAGCTTTTACTACAAAGCTTCATATGAGGTCACCACCAAGAGTTACAAAATTTGAATGGTATATATAAGGTAAATGGGAAGAAATCTGCTTCTGTATCTTCACAAAAGGGATCTTGTGTGCCAGAATAGCATCTGAATAGGGTCGAATCATGGATCCCACAGTGAGATGTAAAATATCAATTTTAATTTTTTCAAAATCTTTTTCGACGTTTTTTTGTCCAAAAATTATTTCCACGTAAACCTTTGCCTCTTCTACATATTACTTAGAATCTTGGACATAAACTACTGGATTAAAAAGATTATGAAGTGGATAACTGGATATCAAAAAGGAATTTCCTTCATCTCTCAAACATAGTTATGTTCAAGGTTTCAGCCTTTAAGCCATTTTTAAAACATCATGGGAAAATGCAGATCTTATCTTATACCAGTCAGTCTGAGGAAAGGTTATTATGCATATATAGAAGCAAAAGCAAAACATATTATAGCAAGAAAATGAAAAGCAACAAAATAAAGCATCAAAACCTGAGCTAAATCTCCAAATTCATCCTCGTTACTTGCTTCCTTAAGGTTGTTGGGCCTTAAAAATGCCTAGAAGCTTTCATATAGTAATATGAACATTCCTCAAAGCTACAAAACAGGAAATGCACAGAATAAGCATGCGGCAAGAAATGTTCATCCTCATGGACACTACATCTTCAAAACGTTTGTAAGTTAACATAAAAAAATATGTAGCTTTAGTTTCATGTATTTGTTAAGCTTTGCTTCAATAATGAAATAGCTTTTGGACCTTCCACATAATTTTTGTTGGCTATTCTTCATACAATTTAGCAAGAATATATGTGTATCATATGCTGGAAAAAAAGGAGAAGAACATACTTCGTCATCATCTTGCAAATTTATGTCTTCAAATCTATCATGCAACCACATGCTGTCATCTTTGGCTTCCCAGAGCTTCCTCCCACCAGCAATGCGTCTTTGCATAGAAAATAGAGTGAAGAAAATGTAAAATTGCAAAAACTAAGAATTTAGATGGTCTAAACAGGCAAATGTTTTTCTAGAACCAGTATAGCTCTGGAAAAACAGCATTGACTATGAAGACAACTCACCATTCTGATTATTTAAAATATTTCATGCTTACATTTTAGATAATATTTATATGCAGATAATTATTTGTATCTACTTAACAACAAGATAAACCAAGAAGGTGATTTTTACAAATTACATAATGATCAGATTTTATTGAGGGCATAATAGGTCCACTTTAAACTCATTGTAGACTTAAACATGAACAACTACAAAGACTCGTCGAACTAGAATACACATTCCAATAAGATGTAAGGTTGCTAAAATAAAGATCTAGATAATATTATTAACAAATTATATCATTATACATGATCTATGTATTCAATTTACTAGCAATGAGATTACTATCAGTACATATCCAAATAATAGAATTCAAAGATGATGAATCTTGCCATTCAAAAAAGTAAAAAAGAATGTTGATGATTCCATGAATGATAAATACAAGGAGAGTTGAAACAAAAAGAAGAAAAAGAGGAAACTTGAGTTTTCTGAGAGTGGTTTTGCCATGTGATTCTCAAACAAATCACACTCACCTCTTAATGTACACCAAAAATTGACTTACCAGAATTCAAGGTTCTCTTTTTTTACCACTGGATTTTGAAATAAAAGGCTCCTATGAAAGTCGAATCATATTGTAAGTTCATACATTTAAGAAAGGAAGAAGAAAGAAGAGATAACTATAGGAGCCGTTGTTTTTCTTAGGTTGGTGAATCCCAATGGTTGTAACCATTGGCTAACACTTGCTTGGCGTATTGTAACCGAAGCATCTTCATGGTGCTTGTGTAACGGTTCTTTTCTGTAACCGGTGTTTGTTGGTTTTCCTTTAATGATGCTTGTCGGTTATGGTATGAAGTATATTAGTTAGATTGATACCTCTCATATTTGGGAGATGTAATGTAATACCAGATATGAATATAAGTGGACTATCCCTGTTAAGAGTGGATGTATCTCATCACGGGTGAACCACTATAATTTCTTGTGTCTATGTTGTTTTATTTTTAAACTTTGCGTGTCTTTTGTATTTTACTTTGTTTTGTTTTATCTGCAATTTTTTTAACTCAACAATTGGTATCAAAGCTGGGAGAGCTTGATTCAATTCTCTAGAAATCGGTGAAGATTTCTTAGAGCTATGGATGAAGAAGAGAAATGGAAAATCGATAAGTTTGCTAGGAAAAATGTTGGGTTATGGAAAGTACACATGGAGTCATTACTGATTAAGCAGGATCTCTCACCCGCATTACAAGGAAAACCCAAGGGTCAAGGTTCGTTAACGAATGAAGAATGGGAGAAACTCGATCAAAAGACCCATGAAATGATTTTTCCATCACTCTCAAGCAATGTTCTCTTCAATGTTTTAATAGAGAAAACAATGAAAGAGTCGTGGAATAAATTATCTTCATTATATGAGATAGCTTCAGCATCGAACAAGGTATTCATAATGAAAAAGTTATATAATCTGAAAATGAAAGGAGTCCAGTTATGTCTAATCACCTTAATGAGTTCAATACCTTACTTTCTCATTTGATTTTAGTAGGCTCTACTGATTAAGCAGGATCTCTCACCCGCATTACAAGGAAAACCCAAGGGTCAAGGTTTGCTAATGAATGGAGAATGGGAGAAACTTGATCAGAAGGCCCACGAAATGATTTTTCTATCACTCTCAAGCAATGTGCTCTTCAATGTTTCAATAGAGAAAGCAATGAAAGAGTTGTGGAATAAATTATCTTCATTATATGAGATAGCTTCAACATCGAACAAGGTATTCATAATGAAAAATTTATACAATCTAAAAATGAAATAAGGAGTCCAGTTATGTCTAATCACCTTAATGAGTTCAATACCTTACTTTCTCATTTGATTTTAGTAGGCATTACTGATTAAGCAGGATCTGTCACCCGTATTACAAGGAAAACCCAAGGGTCAAGGTTCACTAACAAATGAAGAATGGGATAAACTCGATCAGAAGGCCCATGAAATGATTTTTCTATCACTCTCAAGCAATGTCTCTTCAATGTTTCAACAGATAAAACAATGAAAGAGCTGTGGAATAAATTATCTTCATTATATGAGATAGCTTCAGCATTGAACAGGGTATTCATAATGAAAAAGTTATACAATCTGAAAATTAAAGGAGTCCAGTTATGTCTAATCACCTTAATGACTTCAATACCTTACTTTCTCATTTGATTTTAGTAGGTATTACTGATTAAGTAGGATCTCTCACCCACATTACAAGGAAAACCCAAGGGTCAAGGTTCGCTAACAAATGAAGAATGGGAGAAACTTGATCAAAAGGCCCATGAAACTATTTTTCTATCACTCTCAAGCAATGTTCTCTTCAATTTTTCAACAGAGAAAACAACGAAAGAGTTGTAGAATAAATTATCTTCATTATATAAGATAGCTTCAGCATCGAACAAGGTATTCATAATGAAAAAGTTATACAATCTGAAAATGAAAGAAGGAGTCCAGTTATGTCTAATCACCTTAATGAGTTCAATACCTTACTTTCTCATTTGATTTTAGTAGGCATAACATTAGATGATGAAATGAAAGCTATTATGTTGCTATGTTCATTGCTGAATAGCTAGGAAGAGGTGGTAATGGTAGTTAGCAATTGGGTGGCTGCCATTTAACAAAATTAAAATTTGATGATATTGCAACCACACTTCTCTGCGAAGACATGTGCAAGAAGAATCAAGATTCTTCCTTCGGTGATGCATTAACTACTGTGAGCACCAGCAATAGAGGTTAGAGTCAAGAAAGAGGCAAAAATCACAACAATGGAAGGTCAAAATATACACACCGCTCAAAATCTAGAGGCAGAAATGGTACATGTTGGTTTTTTGGTAAACCAAGACATACAAAAAGCAATGCTAGAATTGCAAAAAGGCCCAAGAAAAAGTGATCAATGATGGCGTAAATACTGCATTTGTTAAGGATGATGTAGTTTGGGTTCTCGCAACTAGTGAAACGAATGCAAGTTTGTGGGTCCTTGATTCTAGGGCCTCGTTCCATGCTACTTCATGTTGGAGTGCTTTCATGAATTATCAAGAAGGTATGT
Source organism: Thuja plicata (assembly GCA_018584345.1). Taxonomy (NCBI): domain Eukaryota; kingdom Viridiplantae; phylum Streptophyta; class Pinopsida; order Cupressales; family Cupressaceae; genus Thuja; species Thuja plicata. The sequence continues at coordinate 204,481 of MU224310.1, read as the reverse complement.
TTGGTAAAAATTTTCTTGGACATAACAAAGAATGCGACATTGTCAGACATGCTAATATTTTATTATCACTGAAGAATGGTAGTAAATGGATTTTCAAAGATGTACTACATGTTCCTACTCTTAAAAGAAATCTATTTTTTGTGAGTGAGCTTTATGCACAAGGCTGTAATGTTAATTTCTCCTTAGATTCATGGAAAGTAACCAAAGGACTATTGGTTTTGGTAAAAGGAAAGAAATTGGGGAGTTTATATGTTTTAGAGTGCAATTGTGAAGTGGGATCTTCCATGGCTATTACAGATAGTAATGTTGAACTTTGGCATAAGAGGCTCGGTCACATGAGTAAGAAGGCTCTTGAAGTTATGCTTCAACAAGATCAACTTTTGGGTCTTAAATCAATCAATTTGGAGTTATGTGAGTATTGCATTTATGGAAAACAGAATAGGACCTGATTCTTGAGAACGGGTCATGATAAGAAATCCTCTTCATTAGAGCTTGTGCATTCTGATGGTTTTGGTCCTATGGAGGTAACTTCTATCAGTAGTGCTAATTATTTGGTAAAATTTCTTGATGATTGCACTCATAAAGTCTGGATTTATATGTTGAATAAGAAATCAGAGGTGTTTTCCAAATTTAAAAGTTTCAAGGCTATGGCTGAAAATCAAATTGGGAAGAAAATAAAATGTCTACTAAGAGATAATGGTGGCGAGTTTTGATCTTCGAAGTATGATAACTTTTGTGCAGATAATGGTATTTGAAGAATTAAAATAGTCCCCTTTACACCTCAAGAAAATGGTGTAGCTGAGAGGTTGAATCATACTATTTTTGAAAGAGCTTGGTGTATGCTCTCCAACGCCGATTTGGGGAAAGAGTTTTGGGCAGAGGCATGTAACACTATTTTTTATTTAATCAATCGTGCTCCTTCATCTCATCTTGATTTTGACATTCTGGAAGAGAGGTGGCTTGGGAAACAAATTTCATTCAATCATTTGCATATTTTTGGTTGTGATTCTTATGTTCACATTCCTAAAGAGCGGAGAATGAAATTGGATTTTAAATCAAAGAAGTGTATATTTTTGGGGTATGGTGAGGATCAATTCGGTTTTCATTTGTCGGATCCAATTTCTCATAAATTCTAAATCTCTAGCCATATCAGAATCAACATAACCGTGAAGTTGAATATCCTAACCAATAAAACATAAGACATAATTAGAGGTACCTTTCAAGTACCGAAGAGTCCATTTAACTGTGATCCAATGAGTTTATCGTGGATCCAATATGCTTTCTAGCTTTATGTTTAGACATTTTCTGTGCATGAGAGAATAGTATTTTTTATCTACATGAATGAATATATAGCATTTTTTCAATCAATTATCATTCCTTCTTTTGTTTATAACTTGTTCATCCCATATCACAAAATTTGTATGAGCAGTGGCCTTGATTTTCAAGGTTTAGGTAAAAGAAAAGTATGTGAGCTCATAGTGCCAACATAGAGTTGTTTTGTATCTTATCTTCAATCATATATGTATGTCATTACCTTTTCTCTCACAATCTTGAGAAATTTGTTGAATTCCTTGAGATTACTTTAAAAATGTAGGTGAAAGTAAAAGATAATGGTAGATCCCTACAATGAAGAGATAGTGAGTTCCTATTCCTTCCAATAAGCAAGAATTTTCTATTAAGATTGAAAGTATAGAGCTCCTCAAGGAAATTACAAAATGTTTGTTCAAGAAACAATGATGCAAGATATGTAGTTGATATATAAATAGTGTTACCTTCTTGTTTATTATGCAATTGTTTTCATTGTGTGTGAGGAAAGGGCCTTCATCTAGTTGTTTATGCATGTAGGAAATTATTATTTTATAACATAATAGTTTTATTTTTGTCCAAGTAAAAGATTTTTGTCCTATAAACTTGTATTGATTTTTGTTTTTCCCAACCAGGATCATCTACACGCATAAAAAATTGGATAAAGAGCTAATGTGGCACTCTAGATAAGGATCAAAGTATAATTGTAGATAGTAGCTTACTCGAGGTGTGGACAATGTGATTCTGATGAAGCATCCCATTATTGTGAACAGTTGGATTCAAATAAGGGTAGTAGTGTTCACTATTCAACATTTGGGAGTACCAATCTAAAATAGATTACATTCATGATAGTTGTGTTGATATTTTATTTAATTTAGCACATGCATCTTCTATCTATAGACGTGGGGCCATCTTTAATTGATTACTTTTCTTTTCTTGTGGAGATTGATTATATTATTTCTGACTATGCTACTTCTTTTCCAAAAATTTATGTCGTCCCATTTTAGCATAGGCAAAAATTCTAGCATTGACAAGGAGAAAAACTCTTTTGGATCCTTATTCTCTTTATCATCCTCATGATCTATGTCAATCAATTTAGCAATCTAGAATTGTATATAGTCTCCTAATGAAGCCTGTACGCACAGAAAATATCTAAACACCAAACTAGAAAGCATAGCTTAGCAAGAGGACACTTGGTTGGATGGATAGCCTCAGGTGTACGCATGTGTGCACTATGTGGAAGTACAGATTGGACACATGAAGTGTCTACAAAATTCCACATTAAAGTGTATCCTGCCAAAAAAATGCCAAGTTTACGCTTCCTCAAATTTTATGTGTTAAGATTTGATTGGCCCAACCTGCTTTTGCATCCCATTACATATTTCATTCATGAAGATTAATGTGATCATTTATATTTATTATTTCCTTTTTCATGCATACATTAATTGGACTATATGTAAACATAAGTATTCAAATTTGGAAGGTCTTATTTATACTGCAACATGGAAATTAATAAAAGATTTAAGTTTTCTACCTTGGAATTTTCAAACTTTTCAAATAATATTAGTGTCAAAAAGAAAAAAGTGTTTTCTAAAACATTTGATACCATATGCTATTGCCATGAAATAAGTGCATTTTTTCAATTAAAAAGATTGAAATTCACTTTGGTTTTTTTGATATGTGGTATGTTTTTTCCAAGCTCTTAAACTATGTATAAGTATGGAAAGTTAAAGGCTACTTTTAACATGTATTCCACTAACTAGATGGATGGATTTGATCACAATTTATATATGGCCAAAAAAAATTAACATCTATGAAGGACCAACTAAATGAGGTATAATATATGAAAAAAAAACTTTGCTTCTTAAGTTAATATTGTTTTCTTTATGTATTTATCCAAGAGCTCAACCAGTAAGCATTAATCAACAAAACAATGACTGGTCAATTTATTTCCATTTCATTTGTTCTATGAATTCTATATGGTGTCGTTTATAACATAGGTGTCCGTGCACATAAGTTATGACTCAATAGATTACTATTTAGAATGTGTTTTTTACCGTTCCATTACTAAATTTTGGAGCTAAACTTTAATATTGTGCTTTAGTTTTTTTGGATCCTAGGAAAACTATTTTACAAATGTGAGCAGCGTTGCTATTAACTAGTACATTAGAGGTGCAAGGATTACGTTGATAGGAAATTATATAAGTCGATATAATAGAGAGATACAACTCATATGTGCATAAAAATACATTAATTTGATTTACAATATTTCATTATCTTATTCTTTTTTGTTTCATTTTTTTATGAATTAAATCTAATTTAAATATTTTCTCTTTCCTTAAAAAAAAGGATAAAACAATATAAAATTTAAAAATATATTTGTGAATATGTTATTTGAAATGACATATAGAGATGTAGAGAGAGCATGACATGTGGAGTAAATAAAAGAGAGAAAAAAATATGAAAAAAAAATTCTCCTTGACAACTATGTTCATAACTAAATTCATATAAGCATATATTTTTAGGATATAAGCATATTTCGAGATAATATTTCATCTAAAAATCTAAAAATATGCCTCATTTTCCACAAATCATATATAAAAAACATGCATGAAATTAGGATTTATTCTTTAATATACATAATATCTTACACAAAATTATAATCTTGTATATTCTTTTGAATATATTTTTTTTTAAGTTTGATTTAAAGTTTAATTCTAATGTTTGATATAATAACCAAGCACATAGTTTTTGAAGACAATAGATTATATATTTGTAGCTTTTAGATTAGATGAAAGATTTTGCAAAAAAAAGATTTTGGATGAATAGTTTTGATTGAGTACAACATCAAATAAGCTAGGAATGCTTTGCAAGATTCAATTTGCAATTGCATGTCATTTACTAAAGGAAAAAATAAAAAATACTTATTGCTTTTCAAGATTATACTACGATTTTTATTTAATATGCATTTTCATATATTCATAATAATTTAAAATTCTTTTTAAATATAATATATAAATTTTAAAAACTTCTTTGTAAATTTAAGACTTTGCATATATCACTAATTAATAGTATTGGTATGTAATATGCATGTTTCTATATTCTTTATCATATATTTACATTAATTTGGAATTCTTTTAATATAAAGCATATGAATTTAGGAACTGTTAATATGAAATTTTTGCATATATAAAAATATGTTTTAAAATAGTTGTTAAATTTTAGATCAGATTTATGTCTTTTAATTTTCTTTTCAAAATCAATATATATATATATATATATTTATATATATATAATCACAATATATATAAATATATTTATTACTAATATAATAACAAATATATAT
>MU224310.1:169304-199428 GCA_018584345.1 Thuja plicata | reverse complement strand
CTTAAGTAAGGTTGCAAATTAAAACTAACAATATGACCGATGATCATAACGAATGTTTATAGAAACATAACCGATGTCTTAGACTCCTATTAAAACTACCACTTATATTACCAATGCACGATGTTAATGCTTGGTCACCATCACCCAATCGGCATATACTAAGACTGCTATCATTGATAAGTGACATAACCGATATTAATCGGTTTTAACATAAGCATTTAGTATTATATTATTATTTCATCAACTATAATATATATATATATATATATATAATAATAATATCATTATTATTTATATATATATAATATAGAATAACATTATCTCACATTAATCATATATGTATATTGATAGATAAATAATATCATTATTATTTCTATATATATTAATATGCATAAATATAGAATAATATTATCTCATAATGATGTTTATTTAATTCAGAGTTAAGATCATTTTATCTGATCGAAGCTATAAACATCAACACTCCCTCTTAGCTAGGGAAGATAAAATTTACATCACAATAGGTTCATAAGGTTGTTCCCAAGTGGATTGCCTCCATCGGCGATTCGATCCACAAATTTTTAGGTGGATTGCCTCCATCGGCGATTCGATCCACAAGCTCTTATGAACTTTGGTGTGGATTGCCTCAATCGGCAATTCTATCCACAAGCTTTCGTGTGGATTGCCTCGATCGGCGATTGTATCCACAAACTCACAAGCTTCATTTAAAAGTATTTGTCACAGAATATCAAGTCACATGAAATTCTCCAAATACTTAGAGTAATGGCCTACCAACATCAAGTCAACATGATGTCCACCAAGTACTCAAAGTTTACAAAAGATATAATATAATGATATCGAGAGCATTGGCCTGCAGAACATCAAGTCACATGATATTCACCAAGTGGTCAGAGTAACGGCCTACCAACATCAAGTCAACATGATGTCCACCGAGTACCCAAAGGTTTTTACAAAGATATCATATAATGATATCGAAAGCATTGGCCTGCAGAATATCAAGTCGCATGATATTCACCAAGTGCTCAGAGTAATGGCCTACCAACATCAAGTCAACATGATGTCCACCAAGTATCCAAAGGTTTTTACAAAGATATCATATAATGATATCGAGAGCATTGGCCTGCAGAATATCAAGTCGCATGATATTCACCAAGTGCTCAGAGTAATGGCCTACCAACATCAAGTCAACATGATGTGCACCAAGTACTAAAAAAAATGTCCATAGGTAATGTGCACTTACCATAGGAACATTCATATTATCTATCATGATCTGTTTCAGCCATCATAAGATGTCTATCATGATAGAAGATCAAGTTATTGTAAGATCGTCACCTTATAATAACTTTAACAATTACAAGTGATAATCATTTGGAAGTTGTCACTTCCTCATGATTTACACAGGGCTCAAAATAACATAGATATTTTCATTAATACAATAATTATTATTACAATTATATCAAGTTTACCTTAGAAGTGTTCCACCTTCATCAGTGAACTCCCTCTTAATCACAAGATATCAAAAAGTTCTTTAGAATACAAGTTTCTCTGAATGCAATTCTGAATTACTGATTTCAGAAAGGGAAGCCTGAATTTTAAGCCTGTGGGGACATTTAAATGCAGTGTGACCATACTTGTCGCATCTATAACATTGTATTGTGGAGAGGCCTCTAGATTTCTTGAACGATTTGCTACCACTAGAGTTCATGCCCTTTTTCCTTTTGAATTTAGCTGAGAGAATTTGAATGTCTTCATTTGTGGATTCCTTGTTGATTCCTATGGATATTAGATTACATTCTTGTTGAATGCAGTCAGCTTTTAGTCGATCAAACTTGGGAAGTTTGCAGCGAGCACTTATTCCTTGTCTAAAGTTTTCCCATGACATTGGGAGTCCATTTAGAGTTACCATGGTCAATTCTTTATTATCATAGATGTGACCAATTGTTGAGAATTGGTTTCTTAATTCTGTTATCCTCATAAAGTATGAGTTGATGGTCTCTCCTTTATTCATTTTAATATTCGAGAGTTGATTTTTAAGAGAGAGAATTCTGCTAGTGTTGTTGATCTCAAACATGTTTTCAAGAGCTTTGAACATTTCATATGCGGAATCTAGCTTTGTGATGATAGGTAGTAAATGATCTTTTACTCCATCAACTAATAGTTCCATTGCTCTGGTATTGTCCTTTGCCCATTTGCTCTCCTCGTCATTCTCATTAGATTTAGGAGGATTTTCTACAATTGATTTTAATTCATTTTTCCTTAGTATTAGCATCATCCGAAGTTTCCAAGGTTCAAAGTTTGAAGCACCTTCAAGTCTGTCTTCAAGTCTCATTCCATTCACCATTTTGTTGGTATAAGAGTTTTAACAAATATATAATTTAAACACTGATCTTTAAACTTTCTTCAATTCAAACGGATCACTCTTCAAGCGATTAAGCTTTAACGAAGGAACCTGGCTCTGATACCATGTTAAATTTTAGATCAGATTTATGTCTTTTAATTTTCTTTTCAAAATCAATATATATATATTTATTTATATATATAATCACAATATATATAAATATATTTATTACTAATATAATAACAAATATATAAATATAATAATATTAATATTATGCTAATCACATGAATGAGACTTGTATTGTCTTACGTATATACTTGTCTCTTTGATTTAATAATAATATATAGGGAGCCACGGTGGTATAGAGGCATGTCTCCTCAAGGAGACATGACTCTATACCATCGTGACTCCTTAAGTAAGGTTTTAAAACTAACAATATGACCGATGATCATAACGAATGTTTATTGAAACATAATCGATGTCTTAGACTCCTATTAAAATTGCCGCTTATATTACCAATGCACACTGTTAATGCTTGGTCACCATCACCCAATCGGCATATACTAAGACTGCTATCATTGATAAGTGAAATAACCGATATTAATCGGTTTCATTCAGTATTATGTTTAATATATGAAGTAACCGATATTAATCAGTTTTAACATAAGCATTTAGTATTATATTATTATTTCATCAACTATAATATATATATATATATAAACTCACGTCAATCATATATGTATATTGATGTATAAATAATATCATTATTATTTCTATATATATTAATATGCATAAATATAGAATAATATTATCTCATAATGATGTTTATTTAATTCAATATTAAGATCATTTTATCTGATCGAAGCTATAAACATCAACAATAGTAATTAGATTTTTTGCATTACTTTTTTAAAAAAATATTATATTTAGTATATATTACTAATTATAATGATAAAAATATATAAATTTAAAAGAATTTAATATAAATTATTTGTAATTTAAAAAGAAAATTGGCAATCAATATTTATCTTGAAAAGTAAAATGAAAGGCATTAAAATGACCAAACCGTCATTAAAAACCATATGAAAGATAAGGGTAACCATACCTGGTCGGGATCATATATCATCATCCCTTCTCTTTTTGGAAGAATAGAACATTTGTATAGAGTGCACAACTCCTGATAATAATCTTTCCACTTATCAAGTAGCCTCTGTGATTTAAAACTCCATATTGAAACTCAAAAGCACTGAAACAATAACATGACCATATATTGTAACAATTGTTTTTACTTTGAAATGAAGAGAACTATTTGTTTTTTTTCAAAAGATGAGGCTAACTATTTTCAGCTAGAAATAGAGAGAACGGAGTGGAAAGACAAGAATATCATTAGTGAATTTAGGTATTGCGCAAAGACTTGTGGAATGGAGAAGTTATTCATCCCACTTTGAAGACCACCATAACTCGACTGATGAAAAATAATATCGCTACTATGTTTCTTATTATAGGAGCCAAGAAATCTCTAAAAATAATGTAGAAATTTTAGTTTATAGATAAATTCTAGATTTATTTAAAAAACCAAATACAGTTCTCTTAAAAATCAGATGCAAGAACTGAAAAATGATTAATTTCTTCCTCAAGAAGAAGCAAAAGTGCAACTATTATAATATTTTTTTTAATTTAAAAGCAAAATATGAAATAATACAAGATGATGAGGACACAAACAAAGCCCAGACAAAAGAAATATTTCTTTCTGATCAATTAAAATATAGAAAATCATTTAATGTGAAATCTGGATTAGTATGAACATATCATAATAAAATGATTTGAATGTGAGAGACCTGGATACACGATAATGGAGAATGAGCTGTTGAATTCTTCGGAAAGATGGGCCTAAAGATAGACCTCCTAAAAAAAAATTAGTCTACCATGACAACATTACCAAGCACTTTCTGGACTAAGAGCCATGAGACATGAGCATGCAACCAAACGGTTCCTTCATGTGCAACAATGGTGAATCTGTTTGTAAAACCCCTGCATGGCTAAATACACCCAATTTCATTTTCCCATGCAATGCAGAGCTGTCTCACTCCATGTCTGAAAAAAATTGACCAAATGTATTACTATTGCTTGAACCAGATGAGGTGCAGTGGTGTAGCCGATAGCGATGTATACTTGGACATGTTTATAAGGAATCTGGGTACGAAGAATGAGGGTTGGTTTTTTAATTTGGGAAACGTCAAAATAGCAACAAAGCTCCATATTTCTTGCAAACATTTAAAACATAGTATATATGAGAGCAGAGGTAACACAATAGTGTGGGGTGGAGCACTTTTTTTTTATTTCCTTTGTTTATGTAATGCTTTAATGTTTTTCATGACACGTCTCCATTGAGTACCTTGAATACCTGACTGCTACTCTTTTTCGTTTGTCATTTCACTCATTTAATGACTGTCATTTACATGTAGTTACTGTGATTGTGTCATTTCATGGCATGACTGCATCTTTTGATTTGTTCATGCAATCACTAATTTGACATTGAGCACCCTTGTTCTCATACATTGATCTTCTTTCTACATTGCTTGATTACTATCTTTGTGGCCTTGCTGCTACAAAATGCTTATGGATACCATGATGCCTTTTGTGTTCTTCGTGGCTTACATCTCCACCATAATTGATAATAGTGATGAATGTTTGATAAGTATCATGGTCTCTGTACTGTGTGTTATTGCTGGTCTGAACCATTGTTCCTACTGTCATGCATTATGACAACATTGATATTGCCACATGTCCCTTTGGATATCATTTTCCCTTAGCAGCATATACCACTATTTTTAAGCAACTTTTTCAGCATTTTTAGTCGATAGGCTATATTGCATTGGGTTTTCACTAAAACCTGTCTCACGCCCTCGACCTGTTTTAAGCTGCCGGTATACTGCCTTGATTATCAGGCGACGTTCAAATTTCAGCCCGATAAACTTGGCCGACTGAAATGCGAAAGAGAAGTCAAAATCAACACCTACAGCTGTAATCGGATAAAATCCGATCTCCGTATCAAATCGGATTTTGGATGAATTATCAAATCATATTTAATTCACAATTGATCTACTTCCAAAACAATTGCTTCGAATATCTTGTCTCCGCCTAAGAATTCGATAGTTTGGATTTCTAAGCATCATTCTGCAGCCTGCTCGAAAAGATGTTCAATCGCATTGTTGATATTTCTGCAATCGACCTGTAAAAATGTCTGGTTTTTTTTCCACACAAATCCAAAGATTTTGGAGATGGCGGCTCATTTTCTGAAATGCATGGCGCACAATACCCATCCTGTGACCACATATCTTTGAGGCATTTTATCAAACTACTCGTTTTCTTTGCTTCTGCTTTCAAATTTTGCATACATGACTACTAAGGAAGTGCCAACTGCAGCGTCTATCAAAATTCCTCTATCATTTATATGCTTTGATGGATATCCATACCCTGTTCCAGAATTCCTATATTGGCACAAGCGGGGAGGATGCTAGCAAAGGTTGCGGAATTTGGCTTTACACCGGCCAATTGTATTTTCTTGGGATGTCTCTAAAGCCTTTTCAACAAATCCACCTACAATCATTGCAGTGCACGAGAACAAAGTTTCTTTGGGGCATTCTGTCAAACAATTCACAGGCTTTGTATATGCTTTCCCACTTTGCATACATGTCTACCAGAGCACTGTTAACTACATCATCTGCTAAAATTCCTCTATTTTCTATGCTTTTTTGAATGGCTTCACTCTGTTCCAAAGCTCCTGTTATGGAGCAAACTAGGAGTATGCTGATGTAAATATTTACTTTTATTACTTGCAGATTTGTTAAGAATAGGAAAACCTTTCAATGCAAGAAAGAGAGATTTAAATTTACAGTGATAAGTCCTTCAACGTATCCCCTCCTGTGTTCCTCCGATTAAAAGCTCAGGCACCAATCCCCGCCGCTCTTGCTCCATAGCCGTTGAGCATACCCATACCCTGAAAAATAAGCTCACTCCAATACAGTTTCCATCGGAGATTGGATCTACCAAGTGAGCTAGAAATCCTCTCCTTTACATCACCGAATTGATCTAGCTACTACTCCCGAGACTAAACCATAATAAAAATTAAAAGGGAGTGTGGAGGATCTATCAAATCCTAGAAGGTCCCATGGAACGACCCATGGATCGAACTCTATGGAAAATTCTTGGCTACTTCAAATCATGGTAAATTTATTATATATTCTTTTTTTGAGTAGCTCATTCTGTAGCGAATTTCACAAATTTGCAGCACTGTGTGAATTAAATGATTTTGTAAACACAATATTTTTTTAAACTTTGATCTGTAACTGAAGTCAAAGAATGCAATATACAATTGTAAGGTGCCCTTTGCGTAGACAAGTAAAAAAATATACACAATTTTTTTTATTAACAATTTATGATCCTTAATGTAGAAAGTATTCTTGATGACTTCAAAATATTGAATAGAACATTGAATTTTTCCTTATTTTCTACAAATTGATTTCATGTTAAATTAATGTATTAATATAATAGATGTTTTGGACATGAAAATATAATAATATTGTATTCTTCATTACATACCTAAGAAAAACAATTATATTTCTTATGGTATTTTGAGATTATGGTTGTATTTAAATTTGAGTTATGCAAAGAATTTTGTTTGATGACTAGTTATTGTAATATTTTTATCAGGATTCAACTGTGTAGTAATTTGAGTCAAACTCATTGGCCCATGTTTCATGAGTAGTGGTTCACAAGAACCCATCTCTCATGATTATGAATTGAACACTTAGCACTCATTGCGTCTAGGTGATGCTCACAGAGGTGAAGCACCAGGACTTCCCGTGAGATCACCCATCCCAGTACTACTCTAGCTTCAGTGTGTTTAACTACGAAGTTTCCTTTATGGTTCAACCCACTCAGCTTGCAACCCCATTTGCAAAATCTTCAGCAAACGTTGTGCCTTATGAAGCATTCATTAGAAAGTCCCTTAAGCTCATCAATTGATAAGTAGGAAATATTTTCAACAAGTCAAATTGTGATATTTCTAGCAAGATTCAACTGCATATTAATTTGAGTAAAACTCATTGACCCATGTTTCATGAGTATTGGTTCACAAAAACCCTTCTCTAACGAGAATGAATGGAACACTTGGCACTCATTGCATCTAAGTGTTGCTCATAGAGTTGAAGAACCAGGACTTCTCGGGAGGTCACCCATCCTAGTATTACTCTAGCTCGAGTGTGCTTAACTACAAAGTTTCCTACATGATTAAGCCCACTCAGCTTGAAACCCCATTTGCAAAACCTTCAGCAAGTATTGTGCCTTATGAACCATCCATTAGAAAGCCCCTTAAGCTCACCAATTGATAAGTAGGAGATATTTTCCACATCAAGTCAAATTGTGATATTTCTATAAGAAGTCAACTGTGTAGTAATTTGAGTCAAACTCATTGACCCATGTTTCATGAGTAGTGGTTCACAAGATCCCATCTCTCATGAGAAGGAATGGAACACTTACCACTCATTACATCTAGTTGATGCTCACAAAGGTGAAGCACCGAGACTTACCAGGAGGTCACCCATCCCAATACTAATCCAGGTCGAGTGCGCTTAACCATGGAGTTTCCTCCATGGTTAAGTCCACTCAGCTTGCAACCCCATTTGCAAAACCTTCAGCAATTGTTGTGACTTATGAACCATGCATTAGAAAGCCCCTTAAGCTCATCAACTGATAAGTAGGAGATATTTTCTACAGCAAGTCAAATTGTGATATTTCTATCAGGATTCAATTATGTAGTAAGTTGAGTCAAACTCATTGACCCATGTTTCATGAGTAAAGGTTCACAAGAACCCATCTCTTATGAGAATGAATGGAACACTTAGCACTGATTGCATCTAGGTGAAGCACCGATACTTACCCTGAGGTTACCAATCCCAATACTACTCCAGCTCGAGCATGCTTAACTATGAAGTTTCCTCCATGGTTAAGTCCACTTAGCTTGTAACCCCATTTGCAAAACCTTCAACAAGTGTTTTTCCTTATGAAGCATTGATTAGAAAGCCCCTTAAGCTCAGCAATTGATAAGTAGGAGATAATTTCCACAACAAGTCAAATTGTGATATTTCTATCAAGATTCAACTACGTAGTAATTTGAGTCAAACTCATTGACCTGTGTTTCATGAGTAGTGGTTCACAAGAACCCATATCAAATGAGAATGAATAGAACACTTACCACTCATTGCAGCAAGGTGATGTTCATAGAGGTGAAGCACTGAGACTTCCCGCGAGGTCACCCATCTTAGTACTACTCTAGCTTGAGTGTGCTTAACTATGAAGTTTCCTCCATGGTTAAGCCCGCCCAGCTTGCAACCCCATTTGCAAAATCTTCAACAAGTGTTGTGCCTTATGAACCATTCATTAGAAAGCCCCTTAAGATCATCAATTGATAAGTAGGAGATATTTTCCACATCAAGTCAAAGTGTGATATTTCTATTAGGATTCAATTGCGTAGTAACATCTTCTACACTCCAAAAAAATTATGTAACCTAGCCTAACTTAAGCTATAAAATATTGTAAAAAATAATTTTAAGCCTTCTAATATTAAATCCTAATGGATTTTTAGCTTTATATTGATAGGATAAAAAGCATTAATCTGAATACCGGAATTAATCTATTAAGCTCAAAACGTATATCATAACCCTTCTAACATATTCACAAGTATATATTTAGCTTATTAGATAAAGAAAGGTTTGCATTCTAAATGATTATATTCTAAAGCCTTGTAATATATTTACAATCTGAAAGATAAAATTAAGAAAAAACAAATACCAAAAAGTGCATTTCCCTGAAAATTAGTCCTCAACCAGGTACAATATGATCAAATCAAATCAAATGTCATAATTTTATGAAATCAAATCCTATCTGGATTTTAATCTAATTTAACTTGATATCAAATCAGATTTAGAATCAAATACTATTTGGAAACCTGTGGCAATAGATGCACTCAACACAACTAGTAGTAATCACAATTACACATTCTCTACATCTTTGTTTTCATGGCCTCGCCAACATTTTGTAATTAAACTCCTTGGTATTCTCCTTGAGTTCTTATTTGTCTTAGATGGGCACGTAAGAGCAATTAACATAGGAAATGGAAGACACAACAACTCCATGGATACATGGAGCAACGCATGAACAAATTGGTCGCACCATAGCTTGTCGGAGATGAAGCGATCAAGTCTCTCCAAGAAGAGATTGCTAGGGTTTCATCGTCTCCTGATAAATGAGGCTTTGGGCAATGTTACAAACCAGGTAGATCACTTTCTCAGAGATGCGCTTCAAAATCCCAGGGAGCGCTTGACAAGGAAATGACTGCTTCTTTTTTCCCCAATGTCAGTTAGGTTTTTTTTATATTATTTCTTGATTTTGTTTGATTTCTTTGTAAGTGGGTGTGTGCAGTAAGGTTAAATCCCATTAAATAGTGGCATTGTAATGTTTACTTCAGTGAAATTCACCTTGAAAGCTTGTGTTTTATTTTCCTAAATGGTTTTCGTAAAGTGTAACCCATTTTTTTACAAATATATGTTCAATTGTGAATGCGGATGCACCGGCGGGTCGAAATTGTTGATAAATGTTGTTGTTTATCATGTAACTCTGTGTAATTCACCTTTTTGACTCATGGGGTATGATTTAATTTTGTAGTTGGTTAGAGGAGAATACTATTAAGTTTTTGTTTTTAATATCTTAGGCCGACGGTATGTGCATTTTTTTTTAATAAATATTGGTTCAGATTTATAGTGTGTGACGTAAAGCTTGGTCACATCCTTAAGATTTTTTAAAATGGCTTGTCTTGGAATGTACACTATTGCTATCACACCACAACCTCATGACATCTCAATTTTATCTTTAATTATCTTCTTGAATGGGATGGATTCAAACATTGGTTGTACGTTAATGAATGCAAATGGTGTGTTTGTATTTGAAAGCTTGTTGATCGATTGTGCAATTTCTTGAATGTTTCAATCCCTACAAATCAATCACACAGTGGGAAATCAAACCAAAAACCCTACATCCTTGTAGTCACACGCAGTAGGATGTCATAATTCATGTTTAAAATAGCAAAAAACTATAGTTCAACCACTATTTTTCGTGACGTTATGTTTTGCAAGTAACTTTCTGTTGAATTTAATATGGAAAGATATGTATTGAGAGGGGAGGGGTGAATCAGTACTCCAAAATTTTTTTATCATATATTCTGATCAATTACCGAACTGAACACTTCGCAATTAATCATTATAAAACATGTAAATCAAAACATGAAATCGTAACTCATAACACCATGATTTTTGGTCATGCAGAAACCCTTGTCAGAGGGGAAAACTATGATGGGGATGCTACCCACAATCCTTCACTACTGCAGTAAAAAGGTTTCTCGATTATAGCTACAATGTTTATCTACTTCTGATAGCTTACCTTGTTAGGAGTACAAAAGACTTATATAGTCTACCTCGTTAAAAGATTTTACAATCTCTAATCTAAGAGATGTACCTTGTTAAAGGATTTACAAAATAAGACATATTAGGGCCTACCCAATAGTGGGATTTTCACTCTTCTGAATACAATAAATTTAGTACAAATATGTCTGTAATAATGCATCAACAAATGTTGTTTAGACTCACTGTGCTCAGTAACTTCTTTACCTCATTTTGCACTTGATAGCATCAAAACTAGTTCACCTTCAATGTTCTGTTCTGATTTCTCTGTACTAGGTAGTTCATCACTATCACATCATTTATTCCTCCTTTGCATCCTTTTGCACCATTCACACTTTCTCTTCATATGTCTCGCACTCTCTTACTCTTCACAATCTGTTCCTTTTTATTCGACCTAGAAGGGGTGGAATTGTTCTAGATCCTTCTCCTTCAACGGTGGTATTTAAGTAGTGCTAGCTTTGGTTTCATTCCCAATGTATTATTCCTTTCATTTTCCATTGGTGGATCTGCTTGGAATCATGTGCAATGATGTGTTTATATTCCCAATGTTTTACCTAATGCTCACCTTGAGTTTTGTAAAGCATTTTCTGCTCGATGTCCAGATTCAATGTATCTGCCATGAATTATTATGTCAGTCCTATGTTACTCGGTAACCTGTTTCATTCTTGCTCGGTAACATTAGTGTTAGAGTAATAGGCCTTTTAGGTTATTAATTAAATCATTTTGATCTAATTACTAACTCACCTATTCACTCTAGTTGCTTAAGCCAACCTTAAGGTTTCCCTTTTAGGGTTTCGTGATTCCTTTTTAAGGAATCACCTCTTTGTATTTTACAACTAAGACATTATCATTATAGGAGATTGTTCTTTTGAATGTGCACATGATGCCTCTTATCTTTTGGCCTCCATAGTTTTTTTCTCGTTCTGTTCTTTTACTTCTTCCATGTGATAGGGTTATGCATGCAGGTGTTCTTGGGAGATTAGGATTTCACCTAATCTAACATGGTATCAGAGCCATCCTGCGGCTCTCTGTTCGTGTTTTGTTGAAGTGTTTCAGAAGCAGGAGGTTTTCAAGTTTTTAGAGTTTTTTATGTGGATCTAGAGGTGGGCTTTTTTTTTGGTCACTTTGGGCTCAAACAGACATCACCATTGAGCTCAAAGCACCCAAAAACCCCAGAATCCATATAAAATTTGTCCATTTTGGACAATGTTGGCTCTGAGGCAAAAAAAACTTGGTTTCCAGGGCCGTAAGGGCACGAAAACTGAGAAAAAAATTTAAAAACACCTTTTTGGGGCTTGTTTTGGGTGCTTCTGCCGTGCAGCCACCGCGGCCTAACCCGCGTCGGCCCAAAACTTCCCGCCGACCCACCACCGCCACCTTCCACCGCCAATCGGTTCTGCCGCTCCGCCCACTTGCACCACCCATCGGGCTCCCTCACCTTGGTGGCGGTCACATTGGTGACCAAGGGCTCCACCCTCAACCCCCTGCATGCGCCATATGCCTAGGGGCTCAGAATTTTTAAGCCCTAGGGGCTAAAATAAAAATTTTGGAGCCTTTTTTGTCCCTCTGATGGTGTTTTTGCTCTATCTAGAGCAAATGGAGGCCTTTTCTGACTTCTTTATATCATCAGAAAGCTCTTTCTAAGCTCTTTTCGATGGTGGAGGTTGGGTTTTTTGTTTCTTTCATTTTGACAGTGGTTTTTTGTCAAAGTCCGATGTTTTTTTTTGCCTTCCGGGAGCCATATCTTGCTCATCTAGACTCTATTTTTGGCAAACCAAATATCATCGGAAAGCAGGTTCAGTGAGTTTTTCAGTGGAAGGGGTCTTTTATCTAGATTCTTCTCCAGGTAACATTAGCTCTCGGCTCGATGACTATCGTGCACTACTCGATGCCTATCTCTCTTTTGCCTTTACCGATTACCATGTATGCTTTACCGACTAACTTTAATTAACCAATATGACTTTGAGAGAACTAATGGAAACAAAATAACTCTTTAGGAGTATCACTTTCGACATGTTTTCCCCAAAAATGGCTTAAAAGATAAACTGACAAATGTTTTGCACATCTTCACAATGTCTGGTAGTCAAGTTACGTTGTTGTACTATGTTCTATTAGTAGTGCTTTGTCTACCATATAACATTGTATTTTAAAATTTTATTTAATATTAATGCATTGCTAAAAAATAGGCTTAAAAGATTCAATACCTTATACAACAATATATGTTTGTACACCTATATATATTTTATTAGATAAACCATTGCTTGTTTAAAAGCATGGACAAGATTAATTTTATTTTATGTAAACATTTCAGATGAAGATTCAAGCACGAGCATTTGTTTGCGACCAAGATTTCCATCTGTACATCGAAAGTAAGATTCCTTTTGTTTTCCATGCAAAGGAATTGCTACTGAAGGTTTGGTTGGAAATGTGAAATTAATATCTGAGAAAGCCTACAAAAATATTTGGAATGATAATATTAAATAAATATAGGTTACAATCTAAAATCCACCCAATGTGGCCATGTAGATAGTGTGATAATGAGGTGGGATCAACTTTGTGTTATGCGAGATGTATAATAATATAATCATATCTAGATAAGGTGTTGATTCTCTATCTAGAATAAGATAATATCTAACCTTATTCATAAAGAAGAATTAGAGACAATATATGAGCCCCTAAATTGTTTAGTTACTGTAAGTCATGTTAGTAGTTATAGGATAGAAAAGTTGATAAATGAATAATGATGCTAATGAAAATAATAATATTACGTGTTTAAGATGTAGGTATATAAACACAAGGAAGGTACATAAAGCCCAAATGTAATTACAAGATGTGAAAACATACACATATATTTATAGTAAATATAGGCATAACATACAATGGAAGCAATACCATACCATGGAATAATGAAACATGGTGATATTATAAATCATGAATGACAATGAACATTTGCAAAAGCATGTAATATTTTTGAATATAAACATTAGAGGAACGTAGAAGTACATAAATTCCAAAGAAGATATGAAAAAAAAAGATAGGACTTGCAATGTTGATGAACTATGTTTTCTTGGAAGCCTTAGCTTATCACTTTAATTAAATCCTTATAGGCTTTATTTATTACTATTTTAGCACAACATCCAAATAGATTTGTTCACACCATAAATACCCTCATTCCAAACTCCTCATCTTTTAAGCATTGTTTATGAAGCAGGGACAACAACATTATCATATGACATGGTAGTAATGACAATCACATTAGAGTTTAATTTTACTTTAAATATTTATGAATCATTTCATACAAGCAAAGAGATTCATCCACTGCAAATTATTCAAAATTGGAATTGTTATAAATATTTCTTCCATTAACGATAAGAAAATCTGTATTAATACATATCATTTTCAAGTTTCAAGACAATATTGTACGTATTTCAAATTTGTACTACAATGTTATACATTTTTTTCAAATGTTCAGAAAATATTTTATGTATTTTAAAGTTCTATTACAAAATTTTATATACAATATAATTTCTACCATGTTAACTTACACATACTTTTCTATCGGCGTAACCCTTGCATCCCTTTCTGATGCAAGTGCTAGTTATGATCCTTCCATGATATGTATTTGTCCATTCTTCATACGGGCTATCATGCCTTCAAACAAATGCATTATTCCCTTGACATTCAAAATTTAATCTTTGTTCTTGGTAACCTTGTGGCTTTAACACATTGAACCTTGCCATGTCTTTGTATTGAAGTTATTGTGCATTGCATTTGTTTTTATCACTTTTAAACAATGTTTTTCTGGAGATTTATATTCATTGTTTTTTGAATTTCGCTTCTCTTGCACCTTTTAAATCCCTTTGTATGCATGAATGATGCTCAAGGTCTATGGATTTTCTATTTCTCCTCATAGGGTTTCTTGTTCAAGTTCAGTGCTTCCATTAACTATCAAACACAACATACATCCATGCACTAACGAAGTAATCTAATGAAGCCATGCGTCAAACACAACATACATTTGAACACTAATGAAATAATCTGTGAAATACTTATGTTGCTACATGCATGCATCAAGTAATCTATCAAATGGGTCAAGCATGAAACTTACTGTCGAGGTACCTTGCTTTCACGATAGCTAATCATGCATTAAATTGAATAAAAAAATCACAAAGAACTATAGAAAAGGAACATATATAAGAAATCCTACTTTAGAGCACAATTAATGCTCAAACAATCAAACGGTTCAGTGGAACAAAAAGTCATTTTCTTCTTCCAAATCTTTATTTTTTTGTTTGCAATTCGAGTCAAGTTTGGAAATTCATTTATTTTGATCAACCCCTTGCTTTTTAGTTGGGAAATCAAACCTGGGTAGTCCTTGTTTGGTGTTAGTTGTTGATTTTTTTGTTTAGCTCGGAAGGTGGAGTGGATTTGCTTTAAAGCCACTCAAGTTGGATATTTAGCAACGACTTTTATTTTTTTATTTCTTTAAAAGATTATATTTCTAAATTTGTGAGGTTGAGTAAATCAAGAGTGATTTTATATATGATTTAAAGAAAAATAAAGCAAGGAAATATCTTTTCTTGCAAGCTAGGTAAAGCAGCTAGGCTCTATATATGTAATATTGTTGTAGAAAACTGGTATTGGGTAGAGAAGAGAAAGTTGGTTGTTAGGCTGAATAGAAGATCCAATGTTTGTAGGTTTTTCCCCACATTGGTATTTCCTGGGTATATCTATGTTATTGTCTTTTTGTGATTGGCTCTGTTATTATTTTTGCTTCCACTATTATTTGTTGTTAAGTAGCCCAAAGTATTGATTGTTATAAATCAGATAGACTTTCTATTCTGTGAATTTATTATGCAATTAACTTGTTGCTGCATTATGATAAATTAACATGGTATTAGTGCTCTAAACTCTGAATACAAAGCCAAAATTTGTGACACAGATTTCAAAAAAAAATTAGATTTTTGTCTCCAGGTTCTTTTGTGGCTATGGAAACCAGTGTTTGATATGAGGACAAACTTGAGGGTGCATCTAACTTCTTGTAGTGGAAGGTTCGAATTGCATCTAAACTAAAGGAGAATAGGTTGTGGATCTATGCCAGTAAAGTAATAACACCACCTATGAATGATCTTGTTGCTTTGGGTTCACATGAAGTCAAGGAGGCCAAGAGATAGAGGATTATCCTTGATGGGGTAAGACATCATTTAATTCCTCATCTATCAGGAAAAGACACTACCAAGGACATGTCGGATACACTCACAAAACTATATCAAAGCGATTATCAGAGTCATAAGATGATGCTCAAGGACAAATTGCATAATACCAAGATGTCTGAGGGAGAGTGAGTGACATCTTACTTGTCCAGGTTGACTCAGGTCAGGGATGAGTTAGCGACTGTTGGAGAGATGATTGTTGAAGATAAGTTGGTGTGTATAGCCTTGAATGGTTTTTCAAAAGATTGGGATGTGTTTGTTAAGTGTGTTGTTGGTCGAGATCTCCTACCTGATTGGGCAAGGCTTTGGGATGATTTTTTCCAAGAGGAGATATGTGAAGTTTCTTAGCGAGGAAATCAGATAAAGAAGGTTGAAGATGAAGAGACTATTGCTCTTGTAAGAAAACCAAAGCAGAAGGCCAAGAAAGGGTGAAGTGAAGAGTCTTCTTCCAAGAGTGAGACAAAGAAAGATCTAAGTAAAGTGAAGTTTTTTTTATGCCGTCAGTTGGTTCATTATGCCAGTCAGTTCCCGAGTAAGAACAACAAGGGAAAGCAAAAGAATCAGGTTGCAGCTACTGCAAAAGTGGACGATTTTGCAGCATGATTTGAGAATGAGTTTTCACTTATTGTCTATCTCTCAAGTTCGGTTGCCAACCATGAGTGGTATATTGGTAATGGAGAACCAAAGTGAGGGGAAGAGAGTTCCCTAGATATTGAAAGGAAGATATTTCCTAGAGATATTGAGAGGAATATAGTTCCCTGGCACATCAAGTGGAAAGAGATTTTCCAAGAATATATTGAGAGGAAGAGACTTCCTAGAGATATATTGAGAGGAAGAGATTTCCTAGAGACATTGAGACGAAAGAGATTTTCCAAGAGCACATTGTGAGGAAGAGATTTCTAAGAGAAATTGGGGAAGAAGGGGAAAGAAAATTTCAGCAAGGGAAGTAGAGGCAATTATTCTTGTAGATAGAAATTGCCATACTTTCTGCTATGAATTTTTAGATTCTTCCGAAAACAACATTTAACACAATTTGAAAGTGAGTGTTTGGACAGAGAGAGGAGATTGTGAGGTTGTAATAACTGTTGTGGTAATCTTGTAATCTATTAAATGAGTCCTTTCTCTTGAAGTTGTATAAAATGTGTCGTTGCAGGTTTTCTTCATCAGATATTGTGTGAAGAAAGGGATAGTGAAACTCTGGTACTTTCCTACAAACAAACAGATAGTAGAATCCCGACAAGGCTTTGATGGAGAACAATTTTGTATTCTCCAAGGATAAGCTAGGTGTTGTGCAGAACACCCTCCTCACTAAGAGGGAGTGTTGATTTTTTGTTTAGCTCAGAAGGTGGAGTGGAGTTGCTTTAAAGCAACTTGAGTTGGATATTTAGCAACAACTTCAATTTTTTTTGTTTCTTTATAAGAATATTTCTAATTTTGTGAGGTTGAGTGAATCAAGAGTGATTTTATATATGAATTAAAGCCAAAGAAAGCAAATAAAAATTGCTTGCAAGCTAGGTAAAATAGCTAGGCTCTATATATATAAGATTGGTGTAGCAAACGGGTATTCGATTGACAAGAGAAAGTTGGATGTTAGGATGAATAGAAGATCCAACATTTATGGGTTTTTCCCCACACTAGGGTTTCCTGGGTATATCTATGTTATTGTCTTTTTGTGATTGGCTTATGCTATTGTTTTTGCTTGCGCTATTATTTGTTGTTAAGCAGCCCACAATATTGATTTTTATAAATCAGATAGAGTTTCTATTATGTGAATTTATTGTGCAATTAATCTATAGCTTATTTATAAGAAATTAACAAGAGTAGCATACTCTGTTTTATTCATTTGGTGTTGGAAATTTGATGTTCCAATCAAATCTTGCAAAGGCTTCACTGTTGCCTGTGAAGAAGAAAAAATGCAAGGTTTCAGAAATTGGAGCCTTTGAATCGATGTTCCAAAAAGGTAAATCATGAAAGAAAAATATTTAATGAACCAAAAAAAATTTTAAGGCATTTTGTTAGTTGTTTGCATCTTGTTCTTACTTGAATTTTTTACTGCGGCTTTAGACTATTTTTTTGGGCTTCTTTTTTACTTCAATTTAAAAAATTCAATTCGTCATGCTTTAAAATTAAAAAATATCAATCCCACTAGCTTACAATTTTTTGATTCCTTTGCAATGAGCCCTTCTGAAATGTTGTACGGATCTTTTAGTCTATTGACTGCTACAAAGAATTTGACTAACCCTTTTAATTAATTAAAGAAATCCATGTGCTTCATCTTCTAGTTTTGTCACTTACCATAGGTGAGTTGTATTCTATAATGTTTGAACCGCTTGAAACATTGGTTATTGAGCCCAGATGCTTCAAATAATCTAAAAAAAATAGAGAAAAATGGAATGAGAAATCAATGAATTCTCTTGGACTACCCTGCACAACTCTTGTGTTTCTTTTGTAACTGCTAGAAATTTCTTTTTTATTGACATTATTAACTTCATAATTCTTATTTGTTTTCTGAAGACATTAATTTTTCCATTAGTATATGCAAAGGGAAAATAGTTCTTTGAAATGTCGGTTACACTTATACCGAAAGACAGATTTTAGTTCAGACCAAAAGTGCTAAGTACAGAGAAACCCAACGACACACTTTTAAAGTGAAAACCAAAAATGTTGAAGAGGAAACTGATAGAGGAACCCGACGAGAATACTACATTGTAACCAAAAGAGAAGACAAGAGAGGAACCCGACAAAGAAAGGGAACCCGACAGATAGTTAAACAAAAGATCACCGAAAGACTTTTAGAGAAACCCAAGCATCAGATACCGAAAGTCAATTATATCCCGAGAAAAGTGGATCTAACTTCCACGTCAGATAAAATAGTTATGTTTTATATTTAGAGCTTTGATTTGAATTAAAACCATTTCTTGAGGGACAAGAAAGATAATTGTAATTGTTTTAATCATTCTAACTGATTAAAAACATGCAGACTAGGAGATCAAGGTCAAGATGCAAACATTCGATCATAGAGTTATCTTTGTAATATATGAAACTTAATTAGATCAATCTATTGTATAAATAGATGTTTAATCATTCATTTCAATGGATGTGAGGATGATAGTATCCAAGGAGCACATCTATGGATCAGACTGAGAGTTTCAAGAAGCTAAAAAGAAAAAGATGAATTTGGTTATCAAGAACTAAGAATCAAGGCTACTGAGCAACAGAGGTATTAATCAATCACATTAGGTGATACTTTGTACATGTGATTTTAATGGATATGTAATCAACAATTGAAGATTGCATACACTCAGGTCAATGATTATTTTGTCTACATTCTAACAAGTGTAGCAAATAGAAGAAATCCTTTCAAAAAAGGTGGATTTAAAACAATCCTTTGTAAATCTCTTAACCGAGTGCACACTAAATAGTGTTGATAAATTTCTTAATAGAGTAGACCTTAACTAGACTCCACATAATACTCCTAACAAGGTAGATCATCAAAAGTGATCAAATTGTAAGCCTTAACCGGCCCCTTCCAATCTGTAGATAGTGAAGTTTTTGTGGGTGTCATCCCCACCGCAGTTTTTACCTTCTAACAAGGGTTTTCTGTGTTACCATATCTTGTGTTATGTGTCATTACATTTCATGAATGCTTCTATGAATGTTTACATGTTTATTAATCTTATGAGTCGATATAACTTACACAAAGATAGTATAGAATAGATGGTTGGCAATACAATAGATTACTAAATGGATTAAGGTTAAAGAGATAAAATATTTAGAGGTACTGATTCACCCCTCCCCTCTCAATACATACTTCCCATTATTTCCAACAATTGGTATCAGATCTAGATCTCTTATTTGGAAAAGTTTAAAGACTCAAGAGAAAATATCATACAATAGAGAAGTACAAGCTTGACAAGAGTATTGAGAATAAAAAATTAGAGATACAGATCTTCTATGAACAATATAAACAAGCTAGAATCAAGATGAGATAGTTGTTGGATGAAAGAAAGATTATGGCATCTTGTTGTAATGAAATAGACTATCAAGAAGAAGAGATACCTGATCTATTTGAGTCTTCAGGATCTACAACAAGCAAAGCATCAGGCACATCTGAAGAAAGCATCACAAGTCTAAATGAGATCAATCAACATCTGGCTAGACAAGTAAAATCCCTGCAAATCAATAAAGAGACACAGATGGTAAGAATGATTGATGTCATGAACAATCCTAGACAAGCTTAGCAAGAAAGAACACTAGCTATTGATGACAGGAGGAAGATTATTGAAAATCTACAAGAGAAAGAGTTAGAAATAAAAAGACTTACATAACATCATCATGAGATCACAAATCAGATTATTCTTATGAGTCAAGAGGCAAATAGAATGAATACAGAACTCATTGAAAGAATAGAAGCTATCGGTGAGCTAAGAGAAGAAAATGAAAAGTTGAAACATGAAGTGATAATTTAGCAACAACATAATGACATGATCAAGAGAGTTGCAGAAAGCACCAAAAGGATGGATGATTTTCTGGATGGACAAAGAAGAGTCAAAAACAATACCGGACTAAGGTATACCAAAAATGAAGAATCACCAAACCAAGCTGATCCAAAGAATGTCTATGCAAATCCAAGACCAAAAAAGATGACATGCAATCACTGTGGAAAACTTGGCTACACACCAAATGTTTGCAGGAGAAAAATAAAAGGTATTACTAAATCCACACCTTCATTCATAGGAATCTATTATAAATGTAACAAGAAAGGACATAAAGCATATGAATGTAAATCTGAGGTGAAACAACCAAAGAAGGAAACCTACATGGACAAATACTGTCCTACTTGAAAAATGCATGGACACACATCTCTTGAATGCTGGAAGAAGAAAAAGCAAGCATGGAAGCCTAAAGAAAATGAAACTGCTTATCAACCGAAAAGATTCAGTAACTCATATGTTTGGGATTACAACACATGGGAAAATTGTATAGCATGTGGAAGATTTGGACACATAACTACAAACTACAGGAGACAAAAGATGAGAAAGTCTAGGAGCTAGACTAACCCCAGAATGGCATGTCTACATTGTCATAAAGTTGATCATCTAAAGAAGGAGTGTAGAGACCAAATGACAAAGACCAACACCTTTGCAAATGGAAACACCATTAAAGACATCAGAAAGATGAGAAACAAAATTTGGAAGAAAGCTACAAACACTAATGAAGCTGGACCGAGCAATGCAAATGGTGACACCTTATCCAATGGATCTGGTGAAATCACCACCCCCACCTAAGAAGAACAAGTAAGTATGGAACTACATTATACCAAGTTATATTTTGCATCAGTTCCATTATACATTTATGAAATTCCAAACTAGCATGATTAAAGATGCACTATGGTACTACTTGCTATGATTCTGTGAATTTAATTTCATCGGTTAATGCATACCAAAAATCATCAGTATATATACAAAGCTAAGTTGCCTATACTTACTAAGAATCATCTGTCAACATATAAAATCTAAGTTGCTAGTGCAAACTGAGATCTGTCGGTCATCATGAAATTTGACATGTTGTCTTCGCCATACACCGAGATTCGTTGGTAAATAGTCAAATGAGTTGACACTTGTCCCAAGCATTGCGTTCTCACCGAGAATGAAGTGTGTGTGCTACTTGACGACTCTGTCTTCAAACACCGAGAAGTGGGTGAGCATTTATGACATGACATAGGGCAAAAGTCTATAAATAGTCGAAGGAACAACGCATTTGTTCACAAAGTGACTTGAGCAAAGAAGTAGAGTGAAACTAGAGCACAAAGTGAAAAGATTGCAGAGTGAATCCAACCCTATTCACAGCACTCAGAAATATTCCTAGAAGTCACAAAAGGTTGAAGTAAGTAATAGCAATCACCGAGAACTCTATTTTCATTTACGGGAAAAAGCCCTAAATTTTGAAACGATGGCATCAACTTCAAGAACCTCCGAGATCAAGAATGCAAAGAATGCAAAGGTGAATCTAATCAAGAATACCACCTGTGAAGAACCTCATTACAAGATATGTCTTGAGGTTGCTTCACAACCCAACAATGCTAGTGCATTCTCTAGAATACCAGCTAGGGTTTTGCTTGTTGAAGACGTGCGAGCTTATATACACTGCAAGATTGCAGAAATAGGAGACCTGGAAGTTGAGCAAGCTTTCAAAAAGATTTGCAACAATGATATAACTATAAAAGAAGAACATAAACACATTGAAGTGAAAGGGATCACACATGCCCTACTATTCCTGAAGGAATTCAAGACTGAATGGATTCGGTTAGTACTGAGCAGAATACATGACCGAAAGATATGGCTGGATGATCCAAAACTGATAACCAGGGATGTTATACATGTTGTTACCAGTTATCCCATAACCGATAAAGTAAAGGCACTAAAGCACCCACCTAAAGTAGACATTGAAAATAATACAGGAGCAGCATGGGATGGAAGAAAATTAAAGGTATCCACCATCAATGATGTTGAAATGAAATTTGGAGCATGTTTCTTAGGATACAAGTTCTTTTAGGCTAGTAGGATGAATAGTATTGCATCCGGATCAGTGGATACAACATACAAAATTGTCAAGAAGGGACTATAGTTTGATCTGTTAGAACTTCTGCTAAGGCAATTAGATGAGAACATGAAGACAATAAGGACTACAAAATCTAACTCATGGAAGTTTGGTTCACTCATCATGTGTATATTTTTCTATTTTCAAGAATCCTTCCCATCTATAGGCAATGTCAAATGGGACACTACCAGACCAGTGACCACATAGATTAGTGAATTCATCAAGACACTAGGAGATAATTTTGAATCAGTCATGGATGAATATTTTGCTAGATTTAAAGAAAGAATGAGGATTCCAAAGCAATTAGTAGAAAAGTTCAAGACTGACATATGTTTTATGGTGGACGCTGATTACATCTACATCAAGCTAGTTGTACCAAGGAAAGCATGGCTGGCACCACTTGACTATGAGGTTAACATAGATCAAGCATCAAATGCTTTTGGGGCATTGATAAATGAGCCATTGGACAAATCACAACCCAAGTTTGGAACTTATGAGGAAGCCAAAGAAAGGATTAAAAATGGCTTAGTTATGAAAAATATTGACAAAAAGAAAGATAAAATGTTTAAGACTTTGAAGGAAAATATGTCAATGAATGAAGAGGAAATAGAATAGACTAAAGAAACCGAGGGTCAGTCACCCATCGGTGAAGCCAAGAAGGAGAGTGACTCAAAGTCCATAGAGTTTGATACACCAACTACACCACCAGCAAAGAAACCTAGGACTACTGTTGCATCTAGGACCAGGAGTCAGACAGAAAAGGATACAATTCCTTCACCGATAAAGAAAGGTCAAGTAAGGACCTATAAAAGAAAGCCTCAAATGGGGAAAAAAGGCCAAAAAAAAAGATGAATGTTCCTCAGAACTAGGAAAGACATTGAGGACACCGAAAAGGATGAACAATCTATACAAGTTATCAAGAATACACTACCTTCTACAATTGATGAGGAATGTGCTTCTATTATCAAATCAGGTATAACTAATGATCGCAAGACTAAAAGCTGGCTAACTCTAGACACCAAGGACCAGAATAAGATAGAGGAGGCAATAATCACAATGATGTGTGCATTCAAATATGTTCTAATACAATTGGCAGGTAGGATGCCAAAAGAACTTATGAATAGATTGTCGGCAAGATGGACATTTGCATTATATTCTGAGAAACAAATTAAGTAAGAGCCCTAGTTTATGTCATGCCACCCGAGTCTAAAATGGAGGAGAATGAAGAATGATGAAGAAACACTCCAAAAGGTTCTCACCAAAGTTAAGAGCCTACCAAGTGCTTCAAGGACATCGAATTGAGCTAGACAGGAAGAGTGAGGCTGAATGGAGAAAAATACTTGATATACCTAAAAAGGATACAAGTCCCAAGCCACAAATAGCTCTTACCAACAAGAAAAAGAATAAAGATGATTAGGCTAAAAAGATCCCCGAACATATTCTTATTACTGATGAGGATGTTAATGAAGAATCATTGAACACAAAATCGAAAAAGGATATGGACATTGCAGATGAAACATGGCCGGATAATATTGTCATTGATATTACTAGAGGAGATCCTGCATATGAGATACAGAAAGATGAAGATGTCACTGTTGTCCAAGACCAAACCGATGAACATGACACTACAACAGATTCTACACAAGTAAACACACCAGGACAAATCCCATTATTGATACAAGCTATCAATATAATCTCGAAAAAGGAGAAGTCACCTGACAAGGAAACAAGCATACCCGAGGATAAGGGTAATGATGATCAAAAAGATACAATTTATAAATAGAAAGATACAATTGGTGAGCAGGTAGTCACCGGTGGAGAACAAAAAGTTACAAATGTAGATCACACACAAAAAGATGGAGATCACACCAAAAAGGATGTACAAATGAAAGATACTGATGAAGTGCAAAAAGAGAAAGGTGAACAAGATAAGCCAGTTGATACCACTCCTAAGAACACCGAAGGGGATGCTACAGTTACACCAAAGGTTGATGAGGAGATGCCCACACACAACCAAAAGGCAAACCCTGAGTAGAAAGAAAAAGGTACAACACCACTGAAGCCTTCATCCGACACATCAGACCAAGTAGAAAACTTGCTATGGTTTTGCATACATGTGCATCACAAAAGAAGAAGAAGAAAACCAAGAATAGTAATTTGGAGGTCACACTTGATGAAATCATTAAAATACCAAAGTGTGATCCAACCACATTGGACTATGCATCTCTTATAGAATATGGAAAGATATGTCAAAGGAAAGCAATGTAGGAAAAGCTTAGAAAAGAACACGAAGATTCTCTAGTGTTGGAAACCACAAGAGACGTCTTAAGCCAAACAGTTCCTAACATTAATGTTGATCACAATGCCCCCATTCTAGATCAACTTATTATTCTCACCGAAGCAATCACAACTCAAAATGTGGATGCAGAAAATGCTATTGAAGAACGAGCAGAACAAAATTTCCAATACAAATTCACAGAAAAGTTCAGCCAAGAAGTGGAAGAAAATAAGATAAAGCTTTTAGAACTAAAAAATGAATTAGATCCAATCATTACTGAGGTTATTTCCTTAATTCAAAAGCTATGCACTTTGGAGAAATTCACTAAGGATAATAGTGATAAGATTACAAAGATCGATTCTGATCTAAATGCAAGTGCTAAAAGTCTAACTTCAGATGACAATGCAATCAAATTGCATTATGAGCAGATAATGGAAATCAAAAGGTTAAGACAAGAAATTTGGGAAGCAGAATCACAGTTTAGAGAAGAGGTTACCGAGATACAGGCTCAACTATTATCAAACCTCACACTTCTACAATAGCACATTACTTTGGCAAGAAATTTAATTGCCACCCGCAAGATGTCTGTAGCAGACAACATCGATGATATGCATGCCAAAATTACACTAGAGAAAATGGCTCTTGAGCACCTAAAGGAGAAATGGGAAAAGATGATGGAGGATATGAAGAATTCTCATTCCCATAATTTTGATAAGCTATAAGTATACACCTTTGTCGTTACTATCAAAAAAGGGGGAAAATTATATGTACAATACATATAGAGAAAAAATGGGGGAAATGATGATATGTACAGTACTAAAGGGTGAATGACATCAAGAAAAGGTGAAAATGGAATATAGTATAAAGGCAAGTATACATGTATATACTTATACTATACCGGCATATACATAGGGGGATTCATAAATGTTAAAGTAAACACATGGTGTACATACTACACAGTTTAGTATTTTACACATATCAGTTTTTGATACTAATGTCAAAGGGGGGATTGAAGACATTAATTTTTCCATTAGTATATGCAAAGGGAAAATAGATCTTTGAACCGTTGGTGAAACTTACACCGAAAGATAGATTTTAATTCAGACTGAAAGTGCTAAGTATAGAGAAACCCGACGACACGCTTTTAAAGTGCAAACCGAAAATGTTGAAGAGAAAACTGACAAAGGAACCCAACGAGCAGACTACACTGTAACCGAAAGAGAAGACAAGAGAGGAAACCAACAGAGAAAGGGAACCTGACAGATAGTTCAAAAAAGGAACACCGAAAGACATTCAGTGTAACCCGAGCATCAAATATCGAAAGTCAGTTATATCCCGAGAAAAGTGAATCTGACTTCCATGTCAGATAAAATAGTTATGTTTTATATTTAGAGTTTTGATTTGATTTAAAACCATTTCTTGGGGACAAGAAAGATAATTTTAATTGTTTTAATCAGTCTAACTGATTAAAAACATGTTGGCTAGGAGATCAAGGTCAAGTTGTAAACCTTCTGTAATGTATAAAATTTGGAATGGTTAATGCTAGAAATCTCCTAAGTAAGGTTTGCATAATGAGAAAAGAGATCCTAAGTCCAAATTCAATATTTTACACTTAACTATATTGATAAAAAGGATGCAAAAGAGCATGTAAAGAATAGGGGGATAAGATGCCTACCTCATAACATAGCAGATCTAGAAAAACTCATTTTCTAAGTTTTGTAGACTGTTTCTGGAAATGTTGAATGTTGATCTTGGATTGGAACACAGAGACGAACAAAACCCAGAAAACTTTTCCCAATCTGGTGTCATCTTATGAAAAAGGTTGACCCTGTACCACAAATTCCAACCCTATCCTGCATAGATCCGAAAGTGTCCCTATTTGCTTCGTCCGAAAGAAAATTGAAAAGGGTATCCAGATCTGGTCTCAGATCTGCTATCTTGCACCTACCAATATCTGAAAAGGGGGTTTTGGGGTGGCTATATAGGGTTTTTCCTTAGTCAAACCCCAATTTTGGTGGTTTCCACCTCCATGAATAGCCGAATATAGAATGTATAGTGTGTGTGTATTAATCTTCTAGATTAATAATACTAACATAACATGGAAATGAGAAAGAAATTCATAGATTTGAATATGACAAAGAAATCATACCAAGCCCCTAAGGCTAAAGTATTCCTATCAACTCACAATCCATAATTTCTACCCCATGATAATGTCCTTTAAATGCTTGAATGTTTGAAAATAGTAGATCTAAAGAGAGTGCCTTCTTACTTCAATGAAGATCCACCATAGCTTGTCCTTGAAAATGCTTGATTGAAGATAATGTTATGTCTTCTTAGCTTGTCCTTCTATATCATCCTCTTGCTTGTTTTCATCATCATTTCATCATGTTATCTCTCGATTTCTTTTCATGATCAAATGAAGGAAAAAGAGAGTGTTTATATAGAGATCTCAATATAGGTCTCCTAGGGAAATGCAAGGGATCTGAATCCAAATCTCATCTCGAATCATGGTCCCATTATAATTTCAAACTAAGGAGGAAATATAATAATTCAAATATTAGAGAAAGCACTTCCGCATCCAAACCCAGGGACCTATTTTAAGTTTCGGACCCCGATAAGCTCCAGATGTGAAAGTGGGGACCCATACCTAGCCAAGGACAGGGTTGACCTTGGCATTGTCCTAGGATAGGATTGACCTCGGCCTTGACCTAGGTTAGGGTCAACCTTGGCCCTAACCTAGGTCAGGGTTGACCTCGACCTTGTCCTGAGGTTTCAGGCAGGTCTCCAGAATGTTGCAGAGAGGCTCCTAGGTCAGTCGGGGACCTAGGAAAGTGGGGGAATGAATCAGAATGATAAGAAGGCCTAGAGGCCTAGAGAGAGAGTATGGTGAGGCCCAAGAGGACTAATACATAGGTCCTACCTAGAGAAAAGAGCCATGGAGAGGGAAATCTAGGAGGATCCATAAGATCCTAACCCTAATTTCACCTAATCAAACACATATGCAAATCTAATATGAAAATAAACTAAATGAGGCTGCTAAACTCATCCAAATGGAAGTGCTTCCATTTTAAGATGATACATTTAGCACCCACTTTATCTTAGCTATGATACTACGAGAATATGCAAGCTAAAGTAAGAAAACATCATAAAGTATAAAAAGGATATAGTCAAGTCCTCAATGTGAAGATCCTGTAAGAAACCATTAGTATCTGCAACCTGCAGCACATGAGGTTAATGAAAATCCAAAGAGCACCTAATTCTTACTATGATGATCTTGATAAGTATATAGAGCCCCTTATGCCCCCCTTGATTCGGCTTACTAATTCATGGAAGGTGAAATAGGGTGATAAGGTGAGTTCTATATACTGAGTATTAAATTTGTTGAAAAGTCCTTTCCTAAACTAGTTATAATTTTCATAAACCTTCCTAAAATAATTCAAGAGGTTAGGTATCTGAATCAAAATTCCAACACCTCTGACGGCACTGAAAATGGAGTTACCAAACTCAAGTTATGATGAAAAGAGTAGATGTCTATCTAAATGCATATAAAGGGAAAATTCAAATTTAACCTTCATAACTTGAAATAAAACCCTAGAAAAACCCTGATTTACTACCTATAAATAGGATAAAGAGATACTTACCTCCTCATTCTTACCATTTACAGAGTTGGAGCAAGGAGATAGGATGCCAAAGAGAGGAATTTCGAGCAAGCCGCATGGAGGTCCTGAGAGAGTGTCTAGCTGACAGACAGCCATTGCCCGAGGTAAGTTCCTATTTTTGGTATCTGTGATTGAAATTTTGATGTTTTTATAGGAAAGGTTGACCCTGGCCCAATAAGGTCAACCATGACCTAGTAAGGTCGACCCTAACCCTTTAAGGTCGACCCTGTCTGGGAAGGTTCTGTCCTTGTTGGGGAGCAGGTCGACCCTGACCCCTAAAAGTTGACCCTGACCCCTAAAGGTCGACCCTGGCCTATTAAGGTCGACCCTATCCAGGTCAGGTGGGTTTTGAAGTTTTTTGATTCAGAAGGACTGATATGCCTCATGTTTGTGCCTGCAGGATCTAGTCCATCTTCGAGAGCATCCCTTTAGAGGGTTACTTTTTTCTGTCAAAGGGAGTGTCTCCGAGCTATAGCCAGAGGAGATTTAATTGTTGAGAGATGTGGGATTGTACTGGGTAGCAGACCTACCACAGCTAAGGTTCCATCGATCTATGATATCAGCCATGATAGAGAGATGGGATGAGGATACATGTTCCTTCCATCTTCCCTCAGGAGAGATCACAGTCACATTGGAGGATGTGTATAGGATCCTACGACTTCTGATCTGAGGTGAGCTTGTCAGACCGAGAGTACCGCAGGGTCCTCCAAAGATTTTTGCAGATATGGAGTATTGTTTGGGATGAGTGCCACAGTTGCAGACTCAATCAGATCATATTTCTCTAGCAGCCATTCTAGCGGGTCTGACACCTCTGGTATGGAGAGTGATGCTTTGTGTTCTTGCCTTGGTTGTAGTGCCCAACACAAAGGGTACAGTATTTCCAGCACCATTTACTCATCTCATACGTAGGATGGAGAGTGACAGGGTCACTATCTCATGGGGTCGCAGCATGTTGGTTCATCTTTATCATGAGCTGAGTCAGTTGGTGAGATATTGGCAGGAGATTCTTAAGGTGTGCACCTTGCTATAGGTTTGGATGTTTGAGCACTATACATGTACACAACCACAGAGTACTCCTGTGATTATAGATGTGAGTGCACCAAGATCCTATGCATATTCACTAGCTGATGTCTGGTAGCATAGACATATCCTCTTTTGGAAGGTATGCCTTGATTGGATACCAGGTATAGATGTGATTTGGAGATCGTATTGTTAGATGGTAGAGTGTGTTAGAATTGATGATCATCAATACAACCAAGATCACCTGCATGCAAAGACTATTACGAGACAGAAGCAAAAGACAGAAGAGAGAAGGATCCAGAAAGCTATGGCGGCCGATAGGCCAGAGACAGGAAAACCATGTTGACAGAAATGGTTTCTATATTCAACAATAATGATTTACAAAACTATCTCCTTATGAAATACAAAGAGGTGATTCCTTATAAAGGAATACCGAAACCCTAAAAGGGAAACTACAAGAAATAGAAACTGCCTAAGGTTAG
>MU224310.1:122374-135983 GCA_018584345.1 Thuja plicata | reverse complement strand
GATTTCCCCCCCCCCCCCCCCCCCTCTCAGTTATTACTAACAGTTCAATGATATCATACACCACAAAGACCAATCTAAATCTCACAGCAATTATATATGTTAGATATTTCCATTGTGATAGTTAACAATCCTATCAATCTAAATAATTTATATTAAATTTTGAAAAGATAAAATGGGTATGTGTTATTGGTACATAATTTTGAAAATCCCATGGCCTAACTGAACTCTTCGATTTGTAAATTCAATTTTGTGTAAGCTTAAGCTAAAAGAAAAGTAAAGTTTAACCTTTTCTCTCAATAATTGTCATATATTTGTTTCATCTATCTCCTTGTACATTATGTACTTGTATATTCCTCTACTTTTTATAGTCCACATTAATAGGGGAAAGAATCCTATAGGTGAACATGTTGCAATAGTTGTTATAACACTTATTAATATAATCTCAATTTTTTTAATAATGTTGCGCCAATAGTTGTGACTCTAAAGTTGTTAGTGTTGATGATTACTACTCATTATTGAATGAAATGTATTTCTTAGATCTTAAACACAAAAAATCATGTGCTTCCACATTAGTACATGATTAATATATGCCTTAGTGCACACCTATCAATATCATTTTTTGGGCATTTGAGACACCATGGCTAAAAAACATGTTCATGTGGCATCATATTTGATGGTATGGTGCTAAAACTTTAGTTATAAGAATTAGAGTAAAAAGGTATTTTCACTTATTAATTAAATCATTATTGATTTAACTATTCAGTCACCTTTTTAGCTCTAGTTTACTTAAGCTAAACTTTAGGCATGTAATAATTAATTATTCATGCAACCTAGGTTTCTCCTCCTTCTGGTGTTCGATCTCCTTTATAAGGATTGATCTCTTTGTAATTTGTATTCCCTCTCTGAATGAACATTCTATATTTCAGATCAATCTTTGTCTTGTCTCCATTCTTTTCTTTTGCAACAGGTTATTTGCATGCAGTGGATCTTGGTGACAAAATTCTATGAATTATAACATGGTATTAGAGCCTTGCTAATGCAGCATGTTCCTAAGTTTTTGAAGATTTTTTGGAGCTCCGAGGGATTCAATTTTTTTCTCTATTTTGTGTGGATCTAGAGGGGGGTTTTTTTTGGAGCACTTTGAGCACAAACCGACCTGACAGTTGTGTTCAAAAAGCCCAAAATCCCCTATTTCCATACAAGGCGTGTCTATTTTGGCCGAAGTTGCATTCTAACGAGAAAAAAAACTACCTATACAGCCTTAGCATGCAAATCGAGAAAAAATCACCATTTTTGGTGAAATCGGTGCTCCCACCGGTTAACTGTGCATTTATTTTGATTTTTTATAAAAATCATCAAAAAAAAAAAAAACACTTTTTTTTGCACAATTCAAAGGAGGCAGGCAGGCTCCACCAGCCTTGGGCACTTCGCCCACCGCCACTGGCCTTGGGCTCACCATCCACTACTCCACCTTTGCACACTCCTACATGCTCCACGCATGCCACCGAGCCACTATCGCCCACTGAACACCACTATGCTCAGCCTACCCCACTCCGCTCAGCCCCCTTGAAGCCCTTTAGCCCCTAGCCACACTGTGCCATGGTCACATTAGTGACCAGGAGCTCCAATGATTAGCCCTTGCATGTGCCATATGGCTAGGGTCCAGTGTTTTTAAGCCCTAGGGGCTCTAAAAAGAAATTAAGCCTTTTTACCCTAGGGTTGGTTTGTTTGCTATAACAAGAGCAAATGGAGGTTATTTTTTGACTTCCTTATATCGTCGAAAAGCTCTTTTCAAGGCAGACATTTTTGTAGAGGTTTTATATCTAGATTTTTCTATTTCACTATATTTTTTCCCAGTCAAGGAGAGACCTTCTTTTCAGCGCTTCCAGACCTCTAGAATGAGCATACTGACTCTATTTTTTGCTCACAAACAAGCGTCGAAAAGCTCTTGACGAGATCTCTCATATCTAAGAATCTTTTTCTGGAGAAATTATTCAGGTATTTTACCATTCATTTTGAAGCGTTTATTACACTGTCTCTCCTTATACCATGGCCGATTCAGCATTACTTGAGTTTCTCACTCCTCGCAATTTCTATGTATGGAAATCTTGTATGACTTGGCTTCTCTAATTACGAGGGTTATGGTATTGTTTAGACACCATTCATCTAGTCTTGAATCATCCTTTTGAAGTCATGCAACAAAAGAATAAGATGGATGAGGCCATGGGTGTGCTTTCTCTACATGTTTCAGATAGTTTGATCTTCCATCTTGATAGGTGTGATACCCCTCTTGATATATGGGAGAAGTTTCAAACTCTTTTTGGCACAGTCAATGAGTTTAGGGGACTTTAGATTGAGGCAGAATTGAAGGCTTTGGGTCCTCAGACATTTTCTTCTATACATGATTTCTTGAAAAAATTCAAATCTATTAGCTCTATCTTCCAGGGGTGTGGGAAGAATAAGATAGATACAAAGTACATTTACCTGAGTCTTTCTAAGCTTTGTGGTCCCTTTTAGATATTCTCTTCTACCTTCCATTCTACCATGGATGATTTGGGCCCGCGATTCAACGTGCCTACATTTGATGTGTTCTACAATCATTTGACTCGTGAGAAGGCAAAGCTATCTCATCTTAATTCTCTCACAGGATCATAGAACCTTGCATTGGTAGCTCACCCATCTTCAGGGAAGCCAGAGCAGAAACAGATATCACCGACCACAGAGTCTAGGAAGGATTCTAGTTCTCAACACTCCTTTGGCCCACCTCCTCCTAAGGGGGGAAACTTGAAGACAGAAAGACCTCAATGTGCTTATTGTAAAAAGGCCAATCATGATAAGTATCATTGTTATGAGAAGAAGATAGATGGATATACAAAATAAATTTATGATTTGCAAGCTCTTCTTCAGAAGAACAACATGATATTCCTTCTTCTCCTTCTCACAGGTATTCTTCTTCATCATCATTCGAAACAGATGGATGGGACAATGGAAAGGGTCATGCATTATGTGCAACTACTATTCCACACTCTTCTAGATGGCTACTAGATTCAGGTGTTTCACACCATATGGCATCTTCTCAGGATTTATTCTCGTCTTTTGAGGCTTCTCCTACCCCACACATTTTGATGGGGAATAACATTATTATCATTGTATGTGGGAAAGGTTCTATTGACATTGATGATGGTGTTTTCCATGATGTACTATGTGTTCCATCTTTGTCCTCTAACCTTCTCTCTATCTATCAGATTACTCATAGTGGGATAGGGAAGACAGTTGAGTTTACTCCAGATTCTATACACATTAGAGACAGTGAGATAGGAAATATTGTAGCAATAGGGATAGTTGATCATTCTTCCCACTTGTACTCCTTCTCTCATTTTGTTCCACCATCTCCAGTGTCCGAGAATAGCTCTCTTTTTTTATGAGAGCCTATTGAGGTGAAGTCAGGTCACTTGAACTTATGTGTTGTTCCTGAGACCAATGTTGCAACTTTCACACCTCCACCTCCTGTTGAGTTTACATATGTTCAGCATGATGTGACTTTCTCTCTTTCATTGATGTTAAGCCCTCTAAGGGGACTTTTACTTGGGATAATAAATGGAGTGGAAAAGAGGAAATTTATGAATGGTTGGATAGGTTTCTTGTCTCTTTTTCTTGGGTTCATGATGGTCTAGTTACTTGCTCTAAAATTTTGGACGGGAGAAGTTCTGATCACTGGCCAATTAAATTTTCTACCTCTTCTTTTTCTAGTCCAAATAATCCTCCTTTTAAATTTTAGCTTATGTGGCTTCAGGAATCCTCCTTGCATGACTTAGTGGATAAGTGGTGAAGAGAGGGTGGCCCTTCTTATGGTAGAGCTATATTTTCCTTTGTGATGAAACTTCAATATGTCAAATATCACATTAGGAGATGAAATACTTCTTGCTTTGGTAAGTTTCATTTTAGGAAGAGGGTTTCTCTTGACCTTCTTTCTGGGATTACTCACCAAATTTGGGATTTTGGTTTCTCAAAAGCTCTTGGAAAAGCTGAATCTCAGGCCATGCGAGATGTGGAGGAATGGGAACTTTGAGAGGAGTTTTATTGGAAACGGAAGGCTCAAATTGATTAGCTGCAAGAACGGGATAGGAATATTTCTTTCTTTCATCATTTTATTTAGGATCATCATAATAAGGGGTATATTTCCTCTCTTGTTACCTTGGAAGGTCTTCAGATCTCTTCTCTACCAACTATGTCTCAAGAGGCTCGTCAGTTTCATTCTGTAATTTTTGTTTATGATTCCCCTCCAACTGATGCTGGGGAGAATTTGATCATTTCTTGCATTCCCTCTCTTGTTACCAATGTGATGAATGACTATCTCACTCGTGTCATTCAATTTCCAGAATTGGAAGAGGTTATTTTTGGGATAAACAAAGGTAAAGCTCCAGGCCCTGATGGCTTCCCTATTGAATTTTTTTAGTATTTTTGGGATATTATTAATCTAGATCTTTTGGAGGTTGTTAGAGAATCTCTTTGTAATAAATAAATTCTTCGAGCCTTGAATTTTACCTTATTGAATCTCATTCCCAAAAAGGAAAGTGTGATAAAAATTGAATTTTTTCAGCTCATTGCTCTTTGTAAAGTGGTGTATAAGATTATCACTAAATTGATTGCAGAGAGGCTCAAAACTTATCTTCTTCTGGTGATCTTTGAGGAACAAGGATTTTTCTTGTGGATGGTAAACAAATCCAGGATAGGGTGGTGGTGGCTTATGAGGTTATTCACTCTACAACAGCTTCAAAGGAGATATCTATGTTCATTAAATTGGATATGGTCAACGCTTATGACATAGTCAAATGAAGTTTTCTTCAGAAAATTCTCTTAGCCTTTGGTTTTAGTGAAGAATGGGTGAGTTGGACCATGAGTTGTGTTACTTTTGCTTCTTTTTTGGTTATTGTGAATGGAGAACCTTCAAAGCCTTTTGATGTTTCCTGAGGCCTTTTCTAAGGGGATCCTATGTCCCCTTACTTGTTTATTATTTTGTCTGAGGTTCTGGGTCATTTTCTTAAATTTTGCACTGCTCAAGGATTGATTCATGGGTGGCAATGGGGCAATGGTCTACCACAACTTTCACATCTCCAATTTGTGGATGATATGTCTCCTATGGGATTGGCTTGTCTTCATGAAGTTGAATCTTTCAAGCAAGATTTATATGTTTACCTTGCATCTTTAGGCCATAAAATCAATGAGCATAAATCTTCCATTTTATTCTTCAATACCCCTTGGGACATTTAGAGGCATATTGCAGACATTTTGCAGTTGATTGGGTCTCTTCCTTTTGTTTATTTAAGAATTCCTCTTACTAATTGTAGACATCCTAGATCCTATTGGTATATTTTTCTTGACAAGTTGCATCAAAAGGTTAATCATTGGACTCACCATTGGTTATCTTATGTTGCTCGCTTAACTCTTCTAGAGTTGGTTATTCAAGCTCTTCCTATATACAAATATTTTGTTCAGGTTGCTCCCATGTATTTTCTTTGGGAATTTGATTCCCTCTCTCATCAATTTATTTGGAATGGAAACTTATTGACTTCAAAAATGAGCCTTTTTAAGTGGGAAATTGTGTGCAGACCTAAGAATGAAGGCGGCCTTGGCTTACGTTGTGTTATCTTAAATGGGAAAGATCTTGCTGCTAAGTTATATTGGCACTAGTGCACTAGCCAGCATCAGCTTTGGGCTCGTATTCTCACCTCTAAGTATCTTCCAGGTGTTAATGTGTTTGATGTCCCTCACTCTCCTTTGTTGGGAAAAGGTTATATGATCTGGAATACTTTGAAACTTGGGGCTCAGTTGGTTAAGAATGGACTCTTTTGGATTATTCATTCAGGATCTCAAGCTCTTTTTGGCTAGATTCTTGGGATGACCATCCTTCTATCCTTTCTACTCATCCCCACCTTCGGGCCCTTAATGATACCTTTATTGTAGCTGATTAGGATACTTTTTGACCATTATAAGACTGCCTATAATTGTGGGTTGGCAGTTTTTTTCATTGTAGAATTCCTTCTGAGTGGCCTCCAAGAGGATCTAAGGATGATAGGCAAGAGATGGCTTAGATTTTGGAGTCTAGGAAGTGCACTACCTTGGCTGGAAATGATGTTCTGGCTTGGGCTAGCAATGATTTGTCTGTAAGTTTTTTGTTTCTGCAGGTTATGCTGAGTTAGTGCGGCGAACTTTTGGGGATATTCAAGTTCCTTAGTGGAAACATGTTTGGTACCAATTCTCATGGCCTAAGAATAATTTTTTCATGTGGTTGATGGTCCAGAATCAGTGTCAAGTACTTGGGATAATCTATGTAAGTTTGGCTTCTAGGGCCCCTCGATGTGTGTGTTGTGTCATAAAAGTGAAGAAATTGTCTCTCATCTCTTTTTCTAGTGCTCCTTCACTAGACATATTTGGCACCTTTGGTGGGATGTTTGGAGTCAAGCTTGTTGGCATATCTCTTTTTTAGCCGAGTTCTTTGCTTGATGGGGTAAGGCTCCTGTTAAGAATTGTTTTCTTCATGTTGTGTGGACTCTTGGGCCTTCTTTTATTATCTGGTATATATGGTTGGAGATGAATCGTTGGATCTTTCAAGATGTGTTTTTGGAGGCTCACCACTTGTGGTGGAAAATTTTCTATTCTTTGAGAGAAACTATTTCGGCCAAATGTGATTTATCAGAGGTTGTGGATCCTGGTGATGTTATTTTCTATAATCGCCTCCATATTCCTCCTTCACAAAGCTCTCTCATGAGGAATAGATGTAGACTATTACTCAACTGATGATGATGATGATGATGATGATGATGATGATGATGATGATGATGATGATGATGATGATGATGATGATGATGATGATGATGACTGAGATAAGAGGTATACAAGATTGTAGATGGATTATCTCTGATGTTATTTTTTCATTGATGTCAAGCAATTAATTTTTGACATATATTAAGTTTCCATTTCATTCAGAGTATGATATAAGATGAGTTATTTGAAGAAAAGAGAAAGTGAAAATTTGTGAAGATGAAGAACTTAATTGGGCAGCTAATACAACTCTAACAATGATAAGGTAATATTGGTATAGTCGGTAAAGAAGAATGGTCAAGTCGGTAAAGGAATCAGTTAAGTTACCGAGTAGGAGGAAGTTTGTTGGTAAAGGGAAGTGTTTGTCAGTAGAGACACCGAGACTTTGATAGAAATTCAAGATACCAAGTACATGAAGGTAGTTACCAAGCCCAAAACAAGGATCAGAACAACATTTAATGAAGAGCCACAGTGATCTGGAAGATTTCAAGGATAAAGAAGAGTTAGTTATAGAGATCTACATTCAGGAAAATTCAAGGTGATGATATATGGTAAAGATTAAGTGGAAAAAGTGATGGTACCACTTCCAAGAAAATTTCAAGTCCTGAGGTGATGATGACATGGCTCACCGAGTATCAAATTCATTGAATTAGTTCATAAAGTTGATCTGACGGTTGAGAGTAAAAGAAGAAAAACCTAATCAAGGATATTAAGAGGCAAAATTAAGTCTATATAAAGGATGAATTTGAAAGAAAGCTCAGGTTGGCAAGTTGAAGTGTGGATGTGCTACCGATTGAAGCAGTGAAGAACAAAAAGGTGAAAATCTAAGTCTAGAGCAGAGACTGGTGAAGTGTTGATGCTAGTAGTCAACGAGAGCATAAGGGATCTAATCAAGCAAGAGGTAGTTGCAGTATTACAGATCAAATTCTATATTGTTGCTTATTAACATTTGTAGCAGGAAAATCTCTTAACTGAGTGGACTTAACAGTATTTTTGTATAATCCTTGTGAAAGGTGACATTCTAAAAGAGTTTTTAAAGCCCTTTAACCAAGCCACTCCTAACAGTGGTGAAGATCCTAATAGATCTAAGATAAATCCCCTGATGGGGTTACATTTGACAATGTGCATTGTAATCTTTAACAGGATTGGCTCTTAATTGATCATACTTCAGAAGAGTCTTTTTATTTGTGGATGACAATTCCCTCAATGGTTTTTCCCAAATTGGGTTTCCTCATTAAATACTGGTGGCATATGTGTTGAATGTTTATTATGCATGATATTTGTTGATTACTTAAGTTCCTGATTATCATAGTGAAGTTATTTGTTTATTTGGTTGATATTGAATTTTGTCTTACCGAGCTGAAACAGAGTTTAAGTTTTTAAGGTTTAAAGAATCACTATTTACTGATTCTTTGGTTTAAAGGCTCATTTGTGAATCTAATTTGCAAGTGGTGGTGCATATGTTGACTCAGCAACATTCTAAGGATGTTATTTGGCAGTTAGCTTTGGTTGTTAACCAGATTCTTGATTTTTGTGCTTCTTTTGATTCTGTTACTTTCACTCATATTATCAGGGACTAGAATGGTGTAGGGATTGTCTAGCTAAATGGGCTTCTAATCACTTGCAATATTGGAATATTATAGATAAGAGTCAATTACCTATGGGATTGTTGAGACAATTAGACCACTTAGTGGATCTTGATAGCGTTGTTTGATGTCCTTGTTCTATTTTTCTTTTGGTTTGAATAAATTTTAACCCCTCTTTTATTTCAATAAGTAAGCTCAACTTCTTAGAATGATTTCCCTTCTATAGGCTTATATCAAATCTTATTTCAATATAATATGAAAACTTATGCATGTGAGGATTCTCTAGGATTATCAACACCATCTACCACCTGCAAAGATCATAAGGATGTTTTGTCTTTTGTTAGCTACTCTTCAAAAGTCCTTTG
The DNA here is from genome assembly GCA_018584345.1 of Thuja plicata. Taxonomy (NCBI): domain Eukaryota; kingdom Viridiplantae; phylum Streptophyta; class Pinopsida; order Cupressales; family Cupressaceae; genus Thuja; species Thuja plicata. Next base: position 127,210 of record MU224310.1, on the reverse strand, counting down.
TCTTGTAGTGAGTTTGGCAGTTACTGACTACTACTATCAATTGTAAATCATCCAAATATTGGTTTCTCCCTTGGATTATAAAATGGAAATCAAGAACATTATTAAAAGGTTTCCAATAGTTCCCAAGAGTTCATACATAGATATTATAGGTTTCAAGTCTATATCTATGTTAAAAATTGGTTTTGAAGGTCTTTGTTTATACTAGAATGTTTATGTAAATAGAGTTTCAATCAAGATAGTGGATACTTATTGTGATATTGGAGCAATTTGTAATCAATACAAATGATTTTCAATTTGTCTCCAAAATTTGTAGATGATAACTTTATGAAATCAATAATTAAGGATTGATTGGTTTTGTCTCTGCACTTTTATGTTTATGTGTGTGTAGAAATTTAATTCCTTTAAATTAAAGGATTAAATTCTTAAATCTAAATGCAAAACTTCTTGTGATAAAAATTGGATGTTTAAGTGGAGATTTTGGATCAATTTTAGAGGCTAATCAGTGCAAGGCATTAATATGATATTAACCATTGTTTTGGGACAATATTCCAATCTCTTCCCTATTCTCATTAGGTTTTGACTCCATAAACCCAAAGAATAAGTACCAATCATACTGTCTCATCTTAGAACAATCAAATATGATAAAATGAGTTCATTTTAAAGTATTTTAAGTTTTTTGTTTTAGTTTTAGGTTTGATGTTTTCTCTCTCATGTTCCAGTGTCTAAAATTAAGGGATAAAGCTGAGTATTAATTGTAAATAGACATTCAATTGATTTATGCATGTTGAGAGCTTATCTATTAATAATATCAATTTGAAAAGGAAATAGGACCTAAGGATTTTTAATAGGGGTACCCACCTAGGTGTTACAAATCCTAAAGTGTAGATGATTCCAATCAAAGTGGTTCATTAATCAAATCATGTTAATTGGAAATTGATGCAAGGGCTTGTAGATTGAAATTGTATACTTCATAGGGCTTGCTTTGATAATCATTTGGAATAATGAACATGCTACATTTCTTCCATATTTTTCTACTAAGCATCCCTAAGAAAGCTTGCATTATGGCTTTGGGACAATAAGTGGACAATTATATTACCTACATCCATGGGATATAGATTTTCACCCTAAGGGAGCCCCTTATTCCCATTACCTAATCTAGGTAGAATTTCCCTTTTTTAAAATAGATTTTCATCCATTTCTCAAAGACGTAGCATTACAACTAGAAAAAAATTCTATTGAGTAAAAACAATTTGGATAAATTTTCAAGTATCTATTTTCACCCTAGGGCCTACATTGAAGTCACTCTCATTACAACTCTACCTAATACACTAAAATTTCTTTCTGAGGCTAGATGCACTCAAAGTGCTAATAAAATCCTCATAGACATCCATGTTTGCATTTCATCTTGTTGGCTACCTTTGAAAGAAATTATAATAAACTAACACAACTAATTAGATGGCTCTTGTGGTGAAATGGAATAAGAGAAAATATCATCCTATTGTTTCATGGTTATGTTGTATTCATCCAAAGAGGAAAAAATTTAGGAGTGATTGACCCTTTTACTCAAGAATTTCTTATTCTAATATCCATATAGATTATTATAATTCTCAATGTAGCAACACCATTGAAATATGAATGGTTACATCAGATTGTGTTTTCATTATTATATCTTATAGAGCAAGACTCTACTCCCTCCAATACTCAACCTACTCCATTTGTAGCCCCTCCACAACTCGCCTCGACTTCTACTCGACCTATTCCTGATCTTAACCTAAAATTAGGGTCTGGCAAACTTGCAGCATCTTTTATGGAGGACAGATTTTTTTGGCAGTTTTGCAAGTTTTTTTGAGTTATTTGCCACCTTCTTTACAAAAAAAACACCATAGAAGTCACTTATTAGACATAGGATTTCTTCTACTAAAGCTAATCTTCTTGGAAAGTCCTTAGGTTTAAAGGTAAGATCCTTTTGGAAAAATACTTCAAACCTCAAGCCACCAGAAAAATTTTAAGCATATGGATAATGTGGCATCGTCTCCTCTTATTTAATGGAATGGACAAGACCTTAGCCATAATATTATCTTATCATCTTCATCTATTTAGTGGAATCAAATGATACACTTTAGGTAAAATCTCTTTCTCTTAATTCTCATTTTGATGGTAAGATGTAATTCAAACAAGATATCATAAAATTCATGGACATTTGGGAGTTATCCTCATTAAGTAAGAAAAGTTTCTTGCAACTTAAACATGAATTCAAAAAATCCAATGCTTTGATCAATGATATTCATAAATTCCATATCTCTTCAATTAATACTTTCTACTCCCATTTCATGCAACAATTTTAAAGATATTGGGTAGCTACCAAGCTATAATATATAAAAAATTCCTCTTATGGCAATCTATCATAAACTTTCCCCTCCCCCCCCCCTACCCCCGACCCCNCCCCCCCCCCCCCCCCCCCCCCCCCCCCATTCATATACAACCAAAGTTAAATTTGAAATGGAGAGTGAATTGGTTTGAGTCCAAATGGTTCGACTTGGGCCTTAGTTTGGAAATATAAAGTAGAAGCTAAAGTGCAATTTTTAGCATGGAAAATCATCCAATTTTAAGTTTTTGTTAGGTAATGCCTCTCATTTCTCTCTATCCATTCCACCAAATGTTTATAATTCCATAAGATAAAAACCATTAAACATGCTTTTGTGTAATGTGAACATGCTCAACAAATTTGGTAAACAATCATATCATTTGTTCGAGTTAACTTAAATAAAAAATTAAGTTGGAAATCAACAGTGCTAGGGTTTTATCGCTCTTAGAATGTGTTATCAAATTCATTTCATCGATGTAGTTTGGTATATATTTGAATGTTAAGATGCAAAGTTTTTTTCTCTATTGTGTTCTCTCCTACGTAAGTAATTATGCTTTTTTTATTTGCTTGTATTAGTTTACAATAGTCCTCTCTAGCTAAAGCTTTGAAAAATACAATCAACTAAAATATCAAGCCAAAGACACAAATTTACCAAGTTTAATCCCAACTAGTAGTTGTTGCTAAATATCACAATAGATACCTACTCCAAAATATAAAATTTATTGTGGAGGAGCTTGTACTTGATACACTTGGAGAAAAGTGACATTTATGTTATTAAAAATTATAAGTTGCAATTGTATTGTTTCACTTAGAGCTTCTATATTGAAATGATCCTCATTGTAATTCCTTATTTCAGCTATAGTCAAACTTAAACTATTCTTTCAAGGCATGTGTCTTAAATTACATCTCTATTATAAATTATACATTTAAACATATGCATTTTTCCAATTTAAAATAAGTTTATTTAAAATAATTACTAAGTTTTGAGAAATAAAATTTGGATATTAGAAAACTATATCTCCTTCTCGAAGAGGTTGAGTATTTTTGTTAAAAAATCGCAATATAAATTCATTATCCATTTCACCAAAGTGAAGATTGATAAGGGTTGTCATCATGAACTTGAAGTTGTCGGTTGAATTCTAAATCTAAATCAATTTAAGAAAGAATATAAATTTAAATAATGTTTCTAAACAAGATAATTGGTCTATTGTTATTAGATGATGTTGAATCTCTATTTTACTCAAATATCACTCTAGGTTGAGTAGATATTCAATATGTGCATGAATGTTTGTTGTCCTAGTGCTTCCTCTTGATTTCATCATTATATTTTACATACATTCATATAACACCATGATTAGTAAATAAAACATCACCATCACACAAAACACTATCCTAAAAAATGTTAAAAATGAGTATAGTGATATAAGAAATATTCTTAATGTAAATAACTTAATTTCTTTTCATCAAAATAATTAATAAATCTCATTTGAAACTTACTCCAATACTTATTTGGAAGAATTATATAAGTATATTCAATTTTTATGATATGTATAACAAAATTAAATTAGAAAATTCAAATCTTTTATCTAAACTATCTTAACTTGACATAAATTAATCATAAAGCTTGGTCTCTAATTCATATAATTTCTTGTAAACGAATTTGACAATCAAAATTAAATTAGATCAAATAGATATACCTTTTAAATTTGACAAGACATTGTGTATTTCCCCTAATTGGGATACTCATTTTAGCATAAAATTTATATGAAAAAAAAGAGTTACGGCAGGATAGACAGATATGCGAATTATCTCTGATAAATATAAATATTTCAGTTTGAAAAATGCAGTGTGTTCAGGAATCTACTTATTATACATTATTTTGTCCAGTTTATGTGGAAAAACCAGCTTTGAAGAGGTCGTTGCTGAGTTGTTTTCAAACATGACAAAACATTCGTTATAATTTGTTGTCAATGGAGACTAGAAGCCCAGGGCAATAGCTAAAAGTGCGAAAATTCGCACCTCGTTCTCGTGTCCTTGCCGTTGCCGTTACCTTCTTCCGTCAGCCCAGTCTCCCGCCCGTACTTTTAGCCATTGCCGATACTTTTCTCCTCCATCGTTTTAATTCCGCGTTTTTCGTTGAAATAAACAGCCAAGTCTTATCACCGTACCATTTCAGTCAATGCCGCGTTATTTCCTGGCTGTGGGGATATGCCAAAAGACTTTTCTTTTTCTTCTCTCTAAAACGTTAACCACGAGACTATAGTCATTGAAATCGTCGAGTCAATGGATTGGACACTAGCAGAAAATGCCACCACGAGCAAAGACTAGATATAGTATGTCATTCAAGTTTAAGACATTCAATACAATTTGAATAGTCATAGCAATAATCAAACTTTCTCAATAAATGATGATTCAACTAGTACAAACAACAAAAAGAAAAGATGATTCAAAATAGCAACGAAGAAAGATTG
>MU224310.1:101431-113936 GCA_018584345.1 Thuja plicata | reverse complement strand
AGAACCGTACGTTCTATGGTAGATTAAAAAACATAGAGATGTAAACATACTAGATAAAAAACATAGAGATGTGGCATCATTTCATTTGATTTGTAATTGGTGTTTTGGAGCTACAAAATTGTCATTAGAATAGTTTAGATGAAGATATTAGCTATTTGGTTAGATGTAGGATAATAATTATTGTCCCTCTGTCTATTTTGAACTCAATATCAAATGAAATGATGCCACATCTCTATTTTTTTAATCTAGTATGTTTACATCTCTATGTTTTTTAATCTAGCATAGAACGTACGGCTCTTAGCACTAAAATGGTACTATTGTATCATAGTAAATAGTAATTTGGTGTTTTTTAACATATATAAATTAATAATTCTTATAATCCATATGACTTGACAACTGGCTATTACGAAGCAACATAATATGTTTAAGTGGAAGAGAGAACCATAGCTACCTACTTATTTGTTTACATGTAGGACAAAATTATTGTCCCATTTTTTTTCCATTTTGGAACAAATCTCAAATGAAATAATTTTATATCTAAATGTTTTTTAATCTAGCATAAGACATGTCAATCTTTGTCACTAAAATGGTGCTATTATATCATAGTAAATAACAAATTGGGTGGTTTTTTTTCTACCATATGTAAATCTAAAATTATTATAGTTCATGTGACTTGATAAGTTGCTATTTCAAAGCTGAAATATAATTTGCTATTTCAGAGCTGAAATATAATTTGCTTAAGTATAAGAAAGTACCATAGCTCCATACTTCTTACTACTTAAAGAAACAACTCTAGGTTCAAATGAGAAAAATAACCAGACGTTATCTTGCTATCATGTATTAAAAGGTAACTTAATAAAAGTCTATAACCAACCAAGTCATATTTTTCTGTGATAGAATAAAGAGTGCCAAAAAAACACTATTCATGTATCTTAATATTCTTTTTGCACCACACTAATGAGACTCATTTGGATCCTATATAAACCAAGATATGAAGCTTCCAACAAATATAATATCAAGTCTAATTGTACTGAGATACACTAGAGCAATTAGATACACCTGAGATTCCTGACCAAAAATTTGCATCCTCCTTTGTCAATTTATCACCAAATACTAGCTACTATGCATGTCATAAATCTATTACAGACTTTGATTGACAAATGAATATAACCTCTAATTGTTGGTGCATTTCCAAGCCAATAAAATAATGCTCAAGTCTCAAATAAAAACAAAATCTAAGAAAAATTTTGTTTCATTTCTTCTTGAAATTCATCTTAGTATTTTACTATTATGTGCATAAATCAAATCATCAACACATCCACATAAATACAAACAATAAATATGTTACTAACAACATGTTTGATGTACAATATTTTCTTTAAGTGACTTTTGTTAAAACCCTTCTTTAAGAAATAGCAATCACTTCTTCTATAAGAAAAATATAATTCTTAACTCATAGTAAAGCATATGTATACCAATTGTTGTTTGCCCAAAATTTTAAAAACTAAGTTCTTCTACGTATGCTTCATCATTTATATAACTATTGAAAATTTTGATTTTGCATCCATTTAATAAAAAAGTCACTTCTATCATCAAACAAATGCCAAAGATAAATATAATTTTAATGCTATCAAGTATTGCAACTAAAACAAAGTTTTCTAAATAATCTCTTCTAGTATTCTCTTTTATCATTATTAAGGGTCCTCTTTAAATTTATTCATAGGGAGTAGTATATTTTTTTCCCAAATCTTATAGTAGACTACAAAGACTATATTGGCATTCAATAGAATATTACATATGTTCTCCATGAGATATCAAACAACCTACCAGTTTTATTACTTTGAATGTGATTATCATTACTTTCTTCACTGGCTATGACCACTGAAGCAAATTTTGGAAGAAGAAATTAGATTCTATTTAACATTAGAAAAATATAATACAAAAAAAAAATACAAGTCTTTTAGGTTACATGCAGCCAGCACAACGTGACAAAACATGCCAATCTAATCAAAGATCAACTACTAAAAAACTATTACATGCAATTTTCATGAATAGAGTAAAATGAAAAAAAAACCACCAATATGGGTGATTTGTAATTGGTGTTTTGGAGCTACAAAATTGTCATTAGAATAGTTTAGATGAAGATATTTGCTATTTGCTTAGATGTAGGATAATAATTATTGTCCCTCTGTCTATTTTGAACTCAATATCAAATGAAATGATGCCACATCTCTGTTTTTTTAATCTAGTATGTTTACATCTCTATGTTTTTTAATGTAGCATAGAACGTACGGCTCTTAGCACTAAAATAGTACTATTGTATCATAGTATTTATAGTAATTTGGTGTTTTTTAACATATATAAATTAATAATTCTTATAATCCATATGACTTGACAACTGGCTATTACAAAGCAACATAATATGTTTAAGTGGAAGAGAGAACCATAGCTACCTACTTATTTGTTTACATGTAGGACAAAATTATTGTCCCATTTTTTTCCATTTTGGAACAAATCTCAAATGAAATAATTTTATATCTAAATGTTTTTTAATCTAGCATAAGACATGTGAATCTTTGTCACTAAAATGGTGTTATTGTATCATAGTAAATAACAAATTGGGTGTTTTTTTTGCTACCATATGTAAATCTAAAATTATTATAGTTCATGTGACTTGATAAGTTGCTATTTCAAAGCTGAAATATAATTTGCTATTTCAGAGCTGAAATATAATTTGATTAAGTATAAGAAAGTACCATAGCTCCATACTTCTTACTACTTAAAGAAACAACTCTAGGTTCAAATGAGAAAAATAACCAGAAGATATCTTGCTATCATGTATTAAAAGGTAACTTAATAAAAGTCTATAACCAACCAAGTCATATTTTTCTGTGATAGAATAAAGAGTGCAAAAAAAACACTATTCATGTATCTTAATATTCTTTTTGCACCACACTAATGAGACTCATTTGGATCTTATATAAACCAAGATATGAAGCTTCCAACAAATATAATATCAAGTCTAATTGTACTGAGATACACTAGAGCAATTAGATACACCTGAGATTCCTGACCAAAAATTTGCATCTTCCTTGGTCAATTTATCACCAAATACTAGCTACCATGCATGTCATAAATCTATTACAGACTTTGATTGACAAATGAATATAACCTCTAATTGTTGGTGCATTTCCAAGCCAATAAAATAATGCTCAAGTCTCAAATAAAAACAAAATCTAAGAAAATTTTTGTTTCATTTCTTCTTGAAATACATCTTATTATTTTACTATTATGTGCATAAATCAAATCATCAACACATCATCATAAATACAAACAATAAATATGTTACTAACAACATGTTTGATGTACAATATTTTCTTTAAGTGGCTTTTGTTGAAACCCTTCTTTAAGAAATAGCAATCACTTCTTCTATAAGAAAAATATAATGCTTAACTCATAGTAAAGCATACGTATATCAATTGATGTTTGCCCAAAGTTTTAAAAACTAAGTTCTTCTACGTATGCTTCATCATTTATATAACTATTGAAAATTTTGATTTTGCATCCATTTAATAAAAAAGTCACTTCTATCATCAAACAAATGCCAAAGATAAATATAATTTTAATGCTATCAAGTCTTGCAACTAAAACAAAGTTTTCTAAATAATCTCTTCTATTATTCTCTTTTATCATTATTAAGGGTCCTCTTTAAATTTATTCATAAGGAGTAGTATATTTTTTTCTCAAATCTTATAGTAGACTACAAAGACTATACTGGCATTCAATAGAATATTACATATGTTCTCCATTAGATCTCAAACAACCTACCAGTTTTATTACTTTGAATGTGATTATTATTACTTTCTTCACTCGCTATGACCACTGAAGCAAATTTTGGAAGAAGAAATTAGATTCTATTTAAAATTAGAAAAATATAATACGAAAAAAAAATACAAGTCTTTTAGGTTGCATGCCGCCAGCACAACGTGACAAAACATGCAAATCTAATAAAAGATCAACTACTAAAAAACTATTACATGCAATTTTCATGAATAGAGTAAAATGAAAAAAAAAAAAAAGTCAATAAAAGAGGTCGGTTGAATAGAAAGCATCTTCAGCCACTACAATACAATCTGAGCCTCTTCGCCTTTTATGTGAATGCAGGAATCAAAGGGACTTGAAAACATCTTTACTCAAATCAAGGGAAGGTGTTTCCATTCTTTCTTTGACAAGTTTCTGAATTTTGAAGTTAAATACTTTATAGGGGAATCGGATAATAGTGCAGTAATGTCACCATGTTTGTTGTGGCTTCAACTTTGGTACCCCTACATATATTCTGGACCAAATTCCTCTAATTTAAATAATCTATGGCATTCACATCACGCGAGTTTCAGTGTCCATCCAACAATTCCTTCATGGATTCCCCTTCAAAATATGCAGTGTTTAAGAATAAGTAATGGATATCTCAAAAGATTGTGGCAGCAAGATGCAGAGGTATGTTATTATTTTCCATAAAAACTGAATTCTCCTATAGTATGGTATGTTAGATTTCTGATTATTTCTATCATTGAAAGGTTAAAAAAGTTTCGTTTTGATTTTCAGGCTCCCTCCAAAATGAAAAAGCTGGAGATCCACGGAACCTTTTTACAAGAGTATCCAGATTTCTTAGGGGTATTAACTAATGTGGAAAATGAAGTCGATGAGAGTCAACACATGTCGAAAACGAAATCATTGATGGTGAGGACATGTAGAAGACTTTCAGAATCCCTCCCTAGGAGATCGTGCAGAACGTCTTCAACTTTTAAGGCCCCATTAAATGGTGGCTCAATGTCTACTACTGTTAAGGCCCCATTGAGTTTGCTTGAAGACCTAGTAATTAAAGAACAAGAAAACATTAAAAGAATTGCACTTAATGGAAATCAATGTCCAAGGCTTCAATCCTTGGAACTTTCATCCTTGAAGGATCTTATTGAAGTGCAATTTACAAAAGTTGAAACATTGAATTGTCTTGAAGTGCAATTTACAAAAGTTGAAACATTGAATTGTCTTAATATCAGCAAGTGTGAATATCTCAAAATCTTGTCAGTGACATCTGATCTTACAGAGCTTGAAGAACTGAGCATTTGTGCATGCCCTGTGCTTGAGGACCCAAATCTTGGCAGTCTAACCTGCCTGAAAAAGATAAGAATAGCATGTTGTAATATGAGAAGTGTGCCAGCAATGTCCAGTTTTAAGCTGCTAGTAGAATTGAATGTCAGTAGATGTCCAAACATTCACGAGTTATGTCTTGCACATTTGAGCAGCCTGGAAAAACTTATAGTTAAGGACTGCGATAATTTGAAAAGTGTGACGGGCTTATCTCATCTTCTAAAGCTTGTAGAATTGAGCATTTCATGGTGTTGGATGCTAGAGCTTGACCTGTGCCTGGTGGGTTTAAGCCGTCTAACGAGGATAACAGTTGATAGGTTTGTCAAGGTGAAATGTTTTGAGCTGAAGGGTTGTATAAATCTGGAAACAGTAGCAGGAATTTCATTCAAAATGATTCGCATGGTGAACATTTGTGGCTGTCCGGAGCTAAAGAATTTTCCAGACATTTGTAGTCCAAGTTGCCTCGAGCTGATTGAAATTGATGGATGTGGGAAGCTCAATCGGCTCTCGTTGACTAATTGTGGAGCTTTGAAGAGAGTGTCCGGTAAAATTGATCTGGTTAGATTATCCATTTTGGATTGTCCAATGCTTGAAGAGCTGCCATGTTTTGGTATCTACCTTGAGAAGATCCAAATTCTTCAGTGTGGGAACCTACAGAGCATGACTTTGCCAACAACTCTCAAGCGTCTTGAGTTGAATGCTTGCAGAGAACTCAGAACTATAATGACAATATCTGCTCTTACAGAGTTGGTGGAATTGAATATTGTTGGATGCCCTCAGCTTGAATTTAGTATTGCAGATCTTATCTTGCTAGATAAAATGGCAATTGCAAATCTGAAAAATCTGTCCGGAATATCCAATCTCACAAAGCTTGTAGAATTGGAAATTTTTCAATGTGTGGAGTTTGAGCGTGAGCTGTGTCTCTCAAGCTTATGCTGCTTAAAGAGGATTGCCATTGTCGAATGTGGGAATATGCACATGATAACACTGCCAACGAATCTCGCTACACTCAGTCTGGAAGCTTGTAGAGATTTGGAATCAATGGTCGGAATTTCTGGTCTTACAAAACTTGCAGAGTTTTACATAAAGAACTGTCCCCAGCTTCGGCTTGAATTGCATCTTTCTAGCTTGAACCCACTGAAGAGGATTACAATTGTTGAGTGTTGGAATCTGTACAGCATAACACTACCAACTACACTTATGGAACTCACAGTCCAACGGTGCAGAGCATTTCAAATCAAAGAAGGAATAGGTGATCTTACAAAGCTTGCCGAACTGTGCATTAGTGAGTGTCCAGAGATTGAGGAATTGCCAGTTGTTTGTGGTCTAAGTTCCCTGGAAAGCATTACAATTGATGGATGCGGGAAGTTCAATTATCTTCATGTGAGTGATTGTGCGGTTTTGAAAGTAGTTAGGGGTAACTTTGATATGAGCCATTTGGCTCAGCTGTGGATATGGGATTGCCCGGAGCTGGAACAGCTGCCTTGTTTTGCACATCTAACTTGTCTGGAGGAGATTCGCATATTCAGGTGCATGAAGCTGCAGAAAGTAACTTTGCCAAAATCATTGAAGAATCTTCACCTGGGATCTTGTAAAGAACTGAAAAGTATGTCAAGCATATCCCGAAACAAGAATCTGGTAGAGTTGATTATTTCTGATTGTGGGCAGCTTGAGCTTGAACCGCGTCTTGATGATATGGATTCTCTCCGGACAATTACATTTGATGGATGTGGGAAGCTCGAGTCTTTTCTGCTCAGCAAATGTCAAAATCTGAAGAGAGTGTCGGGCAACTTTGATGTACAATGGTTAACCATATGTGATTGTCCGAAGGTTGAGGAGTTATTCATAGGTAATTGCCCGGGAATGAAGTGCTTGGAAACAATTTACATCAAATCATGTGTTAAGCTGCAAGATATAACACTGCCAGCAAAACTCATCAAACTCGTTCTGCATCGTTGCAGACATTTGCCAAGGATTGCAGGAAAGGATGGTCTTACAGAGTTGTGCATTAGTGAGTTTGAGGAGCTTGATGAGTTACCAAGTCTTGCCGGGCTGAGCTTCTTAGTCAGGATTAAAATTGACTCTTGTCAGAAACTGCACAGCATGACACTGCCTACTGCACTCAATGAGCTCTCAGTACACCGGTGCAGAGGATTGCAAGTAGTGAAAGAAATGGGCAATCTTAGAAAACTTACAAAGATGTCCGTAAGTGAGTGCCCTGAGCTTGAGGAATTGCCAATTCTCGCTGGACTTACCTGCTTGAAGATGATTGTAATTGATTCTTGCGAGAAGCTGGAAAAAATAATGCTTCCAACTACACTCATCAAACTCACAGTGCGCAGGTGCAGAGGATTGCAAAGGGTGGAAGGAATCGGCAATCTTACAAAGCTTAAAGACCTATGCATTAGTGAGTGTCCTGAACTTGAAGACTTGCAAATTTTCGCGGGACTGAGCTGCTTGAAGATGCTTGCAATTGATTATTGTAAGAAGCTGCGCAATATAATACTGCCAACTACACTCTTCAAACTAACAGTGAGCGGGTACAGAGGATCGCAGCTGCTGGCAGCAATTGGCAACCTTACAAAGCTTGAAGAGTTGTCCATTTTTGAGTGTCCTGAGCTTGAGGAGTTGCCAGGTTTTGCCAAACTGAGCCGGTTGAAGATGATTGCAATTAACTCTTGTGAGAAGCTTCACAACATAACACTGCCAACTACACTCATCAAACTCACACTGCAGCGGTGCAAAGAATTACAGCGAGTGGCAGGAATTGGTTACCTTATAAAGCTTGAATTTTTAGAGATTAGTGAATGTCCAAAGGTTGAGTTGCCATGTCTTGCCGCACTGAGCTGCTTGAAAAATGTTAGCATGGACTCTTGTGAGAAGCTGGAGAACATAGTAGGTATTGAAGAACTGCAGGCACTGGAAGCACTCCAGCTCCAATATTGCAGCAATGCAGCAATACAGGATTGCATTCCCAAGTTGAAGGTATTGATTTCAACCCTCATTATAACATGTCATCATATTTCTCTTTTTTGACGGTAAAGATTTTTATGTTCATAATGAACCATCAGTTTCACTCTTATTAATGCTGTGTAGAAATGTTCAAAGTTCGTCTGTAAATGAAGATAAAATCGTTTGTTGAAAAACTAAGAGTTTTTCCCTCTTTTTTCTTATTTTAGCGTGTGCCGTCAGCCTTTATTCAATTGGTTGGAAGAGCAGCCGATGGAGCGAAGTCAAATTTGCACCATTCATTGCTTTCTGAGGCTTATATTTGCCATTCAGACATTTGGCATTCAACGAGTGCAATCATTATATGCGGTATTGTTGTGGTCAGAAGCTCTGCCCCACTTCACACCATAAACGAATCCCTTAAAGATTGTGCGTGGAAATTCAACCTTCGACCAGGAGAATGGATAATTACCACGATAATTACCCACCAAAATTACAGACGGCTTTACTGGCAATTTTATTTACTTAGCGAGCAAGGAATAATGAAAAAGTGGTGTGCGTGGGGCGTGAAGAAAGGTGAAGATTGGAGAACTCGCCACGCTTTAATTACAATTATTGATAAGCTACATCAGAAATAGGACACAAAATTTGGTATCTCCTCTCCCCCCGCACCCCCCACGAGGTAAAATAATCACATTTTCTTGATTCATTTAGGAGACAAAGGGTTTTCTATAAATTTTGGCTTTTAAGAGTGGGAACTTTTATTTTATGCTAGTTCAATGCTTTGGTTTTAAAGTTTAAATTTTTTTGAGTATTTGTACCTTCAGGTTTACTTTCAAGTTTTTGGTTGTGCCATTTTCATTGCGATAATGTGATGAAGTTTATGTAAGTGTTTGGTAACAATATAGTAGATGTTAAGGCAATTGACTATGGTAATTTAGTGGCTTTTTTTTATGATCTAGCGAAGCTTGAGTCAATCAAGGATTTGAGGGTGAGGTATATAAATAACTAAGCAGTGACGAGGGATATGGGATCTTGGCCAAATATTGGATAGGACTGGATAGTATCTTGCTCTTGCTCTTGATCTTTACTAACATTTGGTTCTTCGTACTTGGAATTACCTTCTTGACATGGATCCAATGCTAAGGACAAGGTAGGAGTTTGGATATGTATTGGGGATTCTTAAGGGATGATGAAGGATCATGGCCATAATACAGAGAAAACCTTTCATGAGGGAATCTTCATTGAACATTTAGACAACATGAAGGAATCTACTAGGGGAAATAGAAGATAAATTTAGGTTACTTCAATGCTATACCTCAAGGTTCAACAATGAGAGCAATGGCCTCAACAGTGACAATATGGACATGTGACAGGAAAGGATATGAGCATGCATCAAAATTTTATGTATTATTTTTGACAGATACCCATATGTTCAAAGTAGCGGCCATCAAACCCTCGGCAGCTAGCACATAGTTAGAGCATCACAATTTTTTAGGGAAATGACAAAGAAGTCCTCATCGTTTTATATAAATGAAAGAGAAACCATGACAATGCTATTTTTTCAAATCGAGGGTAAAGAAGGGTTTCATAGTTACCATGCAATGAACAACAAAAATGTGACAGAGAACCCAAAATCAGAGGTATGTTGTCAGAAGGTATGTTGTTAGATGTAGCCACGGTCCATGATAAAACTCAAACCCTCAAAGTAGACAAAAGGGCCAGCAAATCCACAGTGGAAGCATTTTGAAACTCTAAATCCACATCTTCAAATATCCAAAAAAATAAAGGGAGCCACGGCCATGAAATTTGCAGTGACAAGAATTAAGAGCAATATAACCACGGTCTTACCCAGATCCACAGACAGAATGTTTCAAGTTCATGGCCATAGAAAATAACAAGGGTTACAAGTTCAAGATACATCAAATGTGCAAAGTCATCTTTCAAAAAGATAGAGATCACAAAATAAATGAAAAGTCGATACAAAATAAACAGACCAGTAGTTTTTGTTATTTCCGGTCACAAGGGTAGAGCTCAAGAATGTTTTTCTGCTACATACCATCGACAAATAGCAAGATCAGAATGGAAAATCTTCAAGTCTCCATCAAAAGCTACAGTGAAATACTCCTCCAAACCCTAGAAAGGCGGCATAGCACAGGCAAAGAGGTTCAAATCTTTTTGAGAGTCAAATACCTGCGAGTGAAAAGTCCTCCATGTTTGCAGATATCAAGAGACTCTACCCGAGGACGGTCACAGTAAAACAGAACATTGAAAGCATCAAGCCCTCATCCTCATAGTTAGCGGCTCTCACAGAGGTGTTTCCCAGAAACATCACAAAATGCAAAATGAAAGAATTTCGCTTGATTTAGGTGTTTTAGAAAACCTAAGTGAGCCGTGGGGAAACACTTTTGCTTTAAGATTTTTTTACATGGATTGGTCCTCGTATGGCTGTTAAGCTTATTTTAGCTAGCACATTTTTAGCAGTAATTTGTGGCGCTGGTGACCCAATGGTAAATGAATTTTGCTGTTGTTATTTTAGGAGACATAAAAAATAGAATGTTTAAATAAAATCTTAATAATAAATTTTGTAGATAAGTGTTTTGAGAAAAAATAAGACATATAAAAAAAAGGGAAAATGATTTGTGGAGTTAAGTGTCATTTTTGTCAATAAGCATCCCTCTTATTTCAGCACCCCTTTTTTTTCAATGTTTATTTTTAATTTTAAGCACAAATTGCACTTAATATTAATAAGGTAATTAATATTTATAAGGTGGTGTTGGTATTTTAATTTTTCTATTTTGCATTTTATTTATGTAAATTAATATTTATTATTTGATGTCATATAAATCAAATAATAAATATTTATCTTTAAATACAAAATATGAAATTAATATGTTATATCTAGTAATTAATATTTGTTTAGTGGTTTTTTATAAGCCACAAATAAGTATTAAATTCTGAACGCAAGCATAAGGCACATGTGTATGATGGGGAAGTCGGAGTTTTTCTTTTGAAGAGTGGAGAGTTTTTGGAGTTTTCTTCAATTCAAAGGCAGAAAGTCTTGTTGAGTTTCTTTTCCAATTATATATCAGATCAGATATCCTTTTGACCAATTAATTCAATGGCACTTCAGTTACACCCCTAGATTTGTGGACTTTTTACTCATATCCAAACCAAGGGGGTTCTTTGAGTTTTTCATGCATTACAATGGACGGAACAAAAGAGTGACTTCAGTTCTACATCTGTTACACCTCAGTTCATAGTGCAATGAATGGAAACAACAGTGAGTGACCTAATTTCTTCTTCAAATATTTTCTTAGTCTAATGTTTTGAGTTGTTGGATATGGAGGTTCTTCTTCACGAGTCATACCTTCATTATCTAAAAAGACTTGTTGATTGTAATTACTATCCTTATGTCTTTTAATATCTACATTAACACTATCTCCTTCATTTTCAGAGGAACGTCATTGTCTATTTTAAAATGGTTGATTAGCAACATACTTATAGTATGTGAATCTTCAAAATACTCATTAGTACATTCTTCATCCTTTCGATTAAATTATTGAAGGGATTGAGCTACTGCATAGCCTACAAAAGCATGTGGTAATTGGCATGAAACACACCATGGAGTTTCATCGGTAAAATACACATTGAATTTTTTCAAAGTGTGTCATCCTACAAAGTTAACACCTATAATTAGATGCTTTATTAGGCCCCATTTTGGCACTTTTGAGATGTCATGTTTTTTATGCTTGATTCAACAACCTATCTCCCCCTATTCTAGCATCTTTTCCTCCTTCCTGACTCCCCATTCAAATTCTAGCCTATTTTCTTGGGAACAAAATGACTTGAGTGGTTTATTCCTTGATGTTTGGGCCCAGATTTAAATTGGTGGTTTGTTGTGGTGTTTTAGTGGGAAATTAGATCCTATGTTAGTCTCCTCTAATTTTTGAATCCTAAAATGTTGTGAGGGGTATATAAGTGGCTTATCTCTCCTCATTTTGACAATCAATTTAATCAAGTATCCACACAAGCAACCAAGCAATCAAAATTTTGTGTTCAAGTGTTCAAGATCAAGTCTCAAGCATTATTCAAGCATCCAAGGTATTTTTGAAGACAATATTCTCCATTGTAGAAAACTTCTCTCCCATGATGGCTAAGTAAAGGAGTTCTTGATCAATCAAGAAGATCATTTGAACATCCATGCACATTCTTCCTTCCAAGAAAGTGTCTAATCAAGCATAACAACATTGAATATGTATGATTAGTATTCACACTTCTATGCTTTTGTGAAAATATCATTGTTTCCTTTCTACATTACAAGGTTTAACAACTACAATTCAAGCAACATACAAGAATCTTCATAAATATGTGTGATCCAATAGTTGTTTATATATATATATATATA
>MU224310.1:86127-101364 GCA_018584345.1 Thuja plicata | reverse complement strand
TATATATATACAAGGTAGATCTAACATTTACCTTTATATTTACATGCTTTCCTTTGTGCAATTTCATTTCAATTTTAAGGTTGATTCCTTAAATGGGGTTTGACTAAGGCAAACCCCTTTCCACAACATTTTCTCAATTTCTATATGTATAAGAATATGTGGTGAGCCTACTATTGTAGATCTAGAAAGTACAGAATCTGATGGACTATCTGTAAAAATATTGGGCAAAAGTATAGGGACCAGAATGAGCCATGTAATGTGTTCTCATTAATAGAATGCCCAGGGTGATCTATTCCCTGCAAATCAACTTTAGATTGAAATTGTAGGCCAGTACTACCTTCTGATTATTGTTTTAGGTACTTATAGGTGTTTGTTTGTTCTTTATTAGTATTTTCTTGTTGAAACTAGTAATATTTTCCTATTTAGCCTTTTATCTAGCATTATCCAATTATATTCCTTCATATCCAACTCATCCTAATCATTGTCACAAAGGATCATTTCACTCACTTAGAATTCAAGTCCTACTTGATCCTATTTGGTCATCTTCCTTCTATGTGTACATTAGGAAAATCTGGACATACCCCTTTATCACATTCATCCATCTTTTTTTTTACAGTACATTTTGGTGAACTTGGCCTATAACATTTCCATTCTTATTTTGGTGTTAGTGTTGTAGTTTTTTTGTCTAAGGCATTGACATTCATGTTTTTTCATTGATGTCAACATACATTTCATTTGGATGTCTCAGTAAGACTGACTATCATAGGTACAGGCAAGACTGACCGTTATGTACAGATAGTGTATGGTGTTTCTAAGTATGCGAGCATGAAGTGGAGTAGAAGGAAGTATGCATACCTATAAAGAGCCTGCCTAGCTCTAACCCTAGATTAACACCAAATTAGTGAATTTTTTCCAGTTTCAAACAATGAAGTGATTTTTTCCTTTATAATTTTAAACATAAATCAATTGCAATACAAGAAAAGAATTGAAGATACAATTCACAGGCATATTATCCTCTCATATTTCATATTTTAAAGAAAGACTACAATGCATGAAGAGATACAATTCAGAACAATCAAATTCAAATCAGAATCATCTATAAGAACCTAGAATACTGAATCCACCATCAATATGCTTATGCTGAAATAAATCGCAGCTATATGTAATGTTGCTCCCTTGGTGTCAAGCTTGGAAACAACTATGCTAGTGCCCAACATGACCAAATTGTACCTGGCTATTAAATTGCAAAATTTTTAATATCTAACGCTACTCTAAAGTGGATGTTGAATTAAATTAAAACACCACTCCACAAATGTTGAACCCTAAAACAAACTCCTCCACCGTTAATTGCAATCTCGACCACTGGCTGCAGCCGCTGAAGAAGACACAATTCACCAGCCAAAATGTTGACTCAAAGTGCAGTGATATCTGAAAGAATTCACATTCTCCAGATCAAGAAAATGAAACCCTTGGTTCCATACTTCACACCGAATCACCAAACTCATAAAAAATGATGTATCAAGAATGCCTTCAAATTTCACTTCTTGAGGTATTTATAATTTCTCCATACAAATCGAACTCTATGCTTCATTAATACACTTTGCATAACTTAAATGATAATGCCAATAAAATAGTATACTTGCATAACCTTTCATTGAAATATAATACTCCATTATATTTCCCTTCATTAAATGACATAACATTTAATTATAAAGACATTATAATTAATAAATGACTTGACTTTATAAAATAAGCTCATAATATAATCAATTAAGTGAACTTAATTAATTACGAACTCCTCAACAATAAAACTCCCCAAGTCAATACAACTGCTCTTCCAACTCCACCACCAAGGCATCCTACCCCAAATAGATACTCCCAAAATAGACTTACTATAAATAGTAAGTCCCTCAAACTGGAAACTCTGCAACTGACTCCACAACTCCACTGATACCAATGCACATACGCGCTACTAAAAATAGCAATCATGATAAACACCTAAAATAAACACTTACTATAAATAGAAAGTCTGTCAATCTGACCCAAATGAAGAGCAATCTTGGCATCAAAGACCTCCAGAGTAGATACTGACCACTCGCTCTGCCACACGACCCCCTCCAACATCTCAATTAGCCCACGAGGGTCACAGAAATAAGCTAACTCCCATGTGCCTAAAAATGGGGACATTACAGTCCTCCCTCCTTTAAATTGCTTGTCCCCAAGCAATCTCAAAAAACAAAACATAGAAGTCCACCCGGATCCCAAGGAAAGAATGGAGTAATGTCCCTATGATCATTTGCAAACTCTTGTGATGAAATCACCATCCACTGAGCTAACCAAAACACACTATCACCATGCCAACCATAGTGACCCACACCATTTGTAGTGCCAACCCAGTCACTACTTGGATCCTAGTAGAGATGTGATGGGGAGGTCACCTTACTCTCCTAGACTCCTACTCTCTTTTAGGAATCTTACCTTGGACCCTATTCACTTCAGGATCCCCTAGACTCACACTTGAGTCTCTCAGGGCTACTCTCAGACCCTAACCAGAAGGACTTATATATTCCCTCTCTCCTAGGTTTCCTACCCACCGAAATGCTTCACTCTTCACCTTATCTTACTCTTCATGAATGAAACAAAACATTCATGCACCTTTCTACTTCTATCTTTCTATTCTACAAGTTCTCTAGCTGGACCATTGGCTCGTCTAGGACTTGTCTGTAACTCTGACTAGCCTCTTTTCTAACAAAAATACAGAAACAAAAATAATATACATGAAGGATGCTTCTTGACTGTCACACTCCATAGAATGGATTATCAGAGTCAAGAAGCATCCATAATATTTAACTGAAACAAAATCCTACTTTACAGAAGTCTGTTCAAAAACAGAAACAACACACAAATTACAGGAAACTTCCCTTTATTAAGAAAACAGAAGATTACAATATTCTCTGCTAGTCTACTCTGTCTCTGACCAAAAATAGCAACTTTGTCACTAACCACCTTTTTACAAATTCTCTTCCTCTGTTTTATCTTCGGCTTCTTCTTGATTTTGTAACCTTTTCGGTTACCTGTCTGCCTGAGAATTCCAACTGTCTCTTTCTTCATCTTCTCCCGCAAACTGTCATCAAATCATCGTCTGCATGGCCGCCAATGTGGACAGCGTTTATCATCCGTGTCATTTCCTTTCTATTTTGGCGGTTATGACTTTTCAATTCTTTCTCCTGTTGACATGTCAGCATGCTTCATCATTCAACTGTTAGTCGCACTGTCGCGAGTTAAAATTACTCTTCATGTTTTGATCTACGACTGAGCGATAACATGCTCGTCGCACTCCCACAATGCCTTGACCCGAGCTGACACTTACGCTGCGACTGAGCGATGCCTCCTTGTCGCGCGCCCGCACTGCTTGTTATTGAGCTAACATGTTCTCTGCGACTGAGCGATACAATGCTCGTCGCGCACTCGCCTTACTTCTAGGTGAGCTGCTGATTGTTCGGCGAGTACGCGATACATCATTGTCGCCCACTCGCACCCCTTTCTAACCGAGTTGCTTTTGTTCCGCGACCTTAGCGATACAGGATCATTGCACTCTCACATTATTTGTTCCCTAGTTGTCATTTACTTGGCGACTGAGCGATAAGTGCTCGTCGCGTTGTCGTGTCGATTTTACACTAACTGCTGCTAGACCGCCGACTGTGCGATACATGGTTGTCACGTTGTCGCGACAGTTTTTCACTAACCATCCATCACCTCGCGGGCATGCGATACCTTGTCGTCGCATTGTCGCGCACTGTCTTCACTGAATTGCTATCCGTCTGCGACTGTGCGATGAGTTCATCGTCGCTCACTCGCTCACTTAAGAACTTAACCACTGGCTAGCTCGCGAGTTGGTGATTCACTGTTTTCTGTTCTCTGCTGGCCTCTGCGACTTTGCGACAAGACAAGATATAACTGGCCCGCTATGAAACCGTTAAGGTTTAGGGGAAAAGAAACAAAACTTGTTAACCGTGACCTCTCTGCCAAAAATGCTAGGGCTTGGGAGCTAAAACCCTAGGTACTCTGCACCAAGATGAAACTCAAAACCATCCATAACAAAGAAAAATGGATACCCAAAACCATCTAATAAACCAAAGCTCCCTGCACACCCTGCCAATATGCTCTATGTACTCTCGTAATCTAGATATACATCCACTGTAAAACCATCCTGGATGCACTGACCCTACAAGTCACCTCCTTCTAACTTGTAGTAATGAACCCCATCAACTACAGATGGAGAAAACCCATGTCCCAATAAGGATGATACAACTCTGGAGCCAACCCACACCGATGCACAAAAAAATCCTCAACCAGTGGGTCAAAAGAGAAGTGATGAGCGCTCCTCACTATGTAATCATGGTGAAATTCTCTAATCCATGTCAGAGGCTCATCAAAAACCAACTGAGAACCAAGAGAGGGCTCCAGTCTCTGACTCCCAACAACTGGTTGGGCAGGGTCCCGAGTTACCCACTCAACAAACCCAACCATAAAATATCGATGAGGAAGCATGGTAATCAAGGCATCTACAATCTTCCCCACTAATAATTGAATAACGTGAGAACCCTGGATAAATATACCCTCAGAAGTCCTGAAGGGTCCCTCCTGCAAAATTGGTCTCTCAAGCATGTACTCCATAAATGACTTCATGAAATGGAAATTATAAGAAGCAACATCAACCTGCTCTCCTGAAATCCACAATTGATCCCTCGAAAACTGTAGTACTACCAACTGCCTATCATGATCAGTTGTATGAGACGAAGGAATAGATTTTCTTCTGACAGAAGGAAACAAATCATCATGAGAACTAGTCCCCAAACTAGATGATACCATATCCCTATCATGTGAATCAAAGGGAGTAGTGTCAAAAACTGGCACACAACCCTCTAACGAATCCACTCCTACTACCTCAGGACTCTCAGCAACCTGCTCTGTATCATCTGTTGTCATGCTAACAACTGGAGAACCTGATACCCCAAATCTCTCTTTGTTGTCATCCACTAAAGCAAACACCTTAGTTGTATCTATTGCATCTGTCTCAAGGATGGATGTAACTGTGTCCCCAACACATCCATCACTGCTAACTGTGGAAATTGACTCACCACCAACCACTACTAGATGCAACTAAGCTGGATCTATGGTTGGCAAAGACTGAATATGCTCCAACTCCACAGTCACCTCTCCCAACTGCAACTGTGACTCCTGAAGAGCCAACTAAGTGCCCTCTAAAGTCTCAAAAGTCATTGTGAGCTCTTGAGTAATCTCGCTCACCTCCTCCTCTCTATCTATTAGAGCCTCATATGTCGTACTCCCCCACTCAACTAGGTGATCTCGGTCGGCTACCAACTGTAAATAATCATGTCTCAAAATCTTGACAGCCTCTTGCAAGGAATGAATCTTTGTCATGGAAAGGTAACCACCACCGTGTTCATCTACCATAGGAGCACCCCAACCATAAACAACCAATAGCTGACGAGCGACATCAAAATTCTTGAGAGTAGAAGTAATGTCTCTCTCACTAACTCTCAACTGGCTAGTCACATGATGACTCTGCACAACAGGTCTCCTATGCACAATCTCAACTGCACTATCCACACTATGGAAGGAAGCTATATCCAACAAAATCCTCTCAAGATCACTGAATCTTTGTGTACTGTCATCCGAGCACACATCTACAAACTGAGTACTAACATTGGACTCATCCTCATCTACCCCCAAGGAAGTTGTTGTTGAATCTAAATCATCACAATCCTTAGCTACCTCATCCTCTATAACCACATGACCATCTAGATCTTGGGACCCATCCTCACTCACTAACAACTTAGATTCCTCCCCCAAGGTCTGATAAATCAAACATGACTCGCTATAAATAGAGTCATCCTCGTGTGTACTAAAGAAATAACCTCATATGAAGGAATGGAAGCTCTGACTGAAACAAACTCTTGCCACTCATATGCTTCCACATCCTCATCCATGAGTCCCTGCAGAAAAGCATCCTAGCCAAACCCACCACCACTGAATGACAACATTGATTCAATACCCAATGTCGGATATAAAAAACCAAACACACTACAACCTACATCATCCTCACACTCAACATCAGAGGGATTTGTTATGCTAGTATCAACATCCTCTATCTAAGACCCCTCTACAATCTTTGGATGCGTACATGACTCAATGTCCTCACGTGAACCCTATACATTGTGGCATGAACCTATGTCACCTGACTCATCTATACCACTCCACTCCTGAGTTTCATCACGAGGTGACTCCATGCTCACATCCTCAGTACAGGAAAAGACTGTAGTGTCTTGTACTGACTCCACACTATGATAATTTTCATAAACATACGAGCTGTCAAAGCTCAAATACTCCTCGCAGTCCTCAAAAATAACACCATCATCCATGGTGTCAGAATACCTAGTGGTATTTATAACATCCTCCACTCTCTTACTATCCACGACATCATCAACAGGATCACATAAAGGATTTTTGTCCAGAAAATTAGACCTTGTATCACTGATACTACTACCAAATGATGCAAGACTGCCATCAATGGCAGTAGACCTGTCACCAGCCTGATCCGTGTCACTAAATCTGGTAGGCTTAGGATACTAAAACTTAGTACCACTATTTGGCAACAAGTCAGGCACATCCACCTGTCCCTGTAGAGAATCTCCACCCTTAGGTGTGCAAATAGGACTAGTGGTTGATCCACTAAGTATAGGAACATCTCCACCAAAATCAACAGCTGCTGAAAAACTCATCATGGAGATCTCTAGATGTCTCACTTGTATAATACTCACATATCTCCTCATATATTCTTCGTGAAGAGGACCTATTAAAAAAAGAAGCCAAATAATCTCTTGCCTTATCGACAGTTGCCAGATTTAAAAGTGGCGCATTTAATCTTTCCAGTGTTTGCCTTCATTTCTTCATATCCTTAACTAAGGCATTTGTTTGTTTTCTTAATTCAAATAAACTGTCTAACTGGTTTCTATGAGTACTAGATTTCTTGTATTTGTCCATAACTGCAAAAAAAACCAGAGTGCTAATCACTCAAGTCAAACAATCAAGCCCAATAAATATCACCCCTATATGATGGCAGAAAAACTGCTCTGATACCACTGTAAAGAGCCTGCCTGGCTCTAACCCTCGATTAACACCAAATTAATGAATTCTTTCTAGTTTCAAAATGTAACTTAAGAAAATGGAGAGATGTTTAAATATGTTTTGGGGGTGTATGAAATAAATGTATTTGAAATGTAGGGGGTAAATAAGATGCTCTCCTTTTATCCTTAGATACACAAATGAAGGATCCAAATTGATTAACCCCAAAGGAAGGATCAATGCACAAATGAATCAATCATTTGGAAATAAGAGCAAAGAGGAAGATCTTAAATACCCGTTTATAGATTTGAATGTGTGATAGGTTTAGATAGATTAAGAAATTTAATTGAAATGGATAGGAGAAAAGTACTAACCTTGAGATGTTACAGATCTGAAGAATGTTGTTTTTGGGGGTCTGCACTCAGTTTCTGGAAAATCAGAGACTGGATCTCGAATAGAAACGCAGAAATGAAAAAAACTCAGAAATATTTTTCTGTTCTGACACAGTTATGATTTTGACCCTCAATTCAATGTCACCATTGACCCAGAATTTCCAATTTCGACCTAGGGAAAAATTGACCTCAAAAGTCTCAGACTGAAAATCTATTTTCGGATCCCGAAAGTTTGTCGAAAAGGGTATCTGAATCTGTACTCCAATCCGTTGTTCTGAACCTGTACCTACAAGAAAAATAGATTTTTTTGTTGGGGGGATGGGTTTGCCTTGGTAAAACCCCAGTTTTAGAATTAACCTCAAAGTATAATTGAAATTTTTATAAGTGAAAAAAAATGAACAAATTCACCTTGCTTGTAGAAGCCCTTGTAGCGAATTCAAACCCATGAATCCACAAGTATTTACGCACCAAATGGATGTAGAATGTAGAATGTAGAATGAAGGATGTCTCAAATCAATTACTTGTAGATCTTCAACACCAATCTTGAATGGATCTTGGATAGGAAGAGGCTTGGAGGAATGTGGATGGAGAAATCTTCAACAAGAGGGCTCCATGGAGCTTGAATCCTTCAATGGCCACCAATGGATCTTCTTGATGAATTGAGTGCTTGAGAAGTGCTTGAAAAGGGATGAATGCTTCAATGGATGCTTGGCTTGCTTCAAATCTTGCTTCTTCACCTTTGGATTTCA
Source organism: Thuja plicata (assembly GCA_018584345.1). Taxonomy (NCBI): domain Eukaryota; kingdom Viridiplantae; phylum Streptophyta; class Pinopsida; order Cupressales; family Cupressaceae; genus Thuja; species Thuja plicata. The sequence continues at coordinate 93,074 of MU224310.1, read as the reverse complement.
CTCTTCAACTCTCTGATAGTTGATGATCATGGTTAGTCTTAGATTGTTAGAGAAAATGAGAGAAGAAGCTTCCTTATATATGAATCTAGGGCACAATATTCTAGAGAGGCCTACATAGGAGAATTAAATTTCAATTAGACCTATATCCATAGGAGAGGACCTATATTAAATATAATTTAAGATTTTTTGTTCCAAAGACCGAAACAACTAACCCGGAAGCGGGAATTAACTCTTTCCAAAGCCCGACATCCAGAAACCCTGGGAATCTAGAATCTGGACCTTAGGTCAGAAAAAGGTCAAACTTGACCTAGGTCAAGGTCGAGGTTGACCTTGACCAAAAAAGGTCAACCTTGACCCTGAGGTCAAAGTCCTAGTTTGCAGTCTGGAGTGTCAAAAATAGGCTGGAAAAGTGGGAAATGGGGCAGAACAGGGGGAAAAAGTCAGATCCAAGTCAGAGACCCATTCAAGGCACTTGACATGACCCTAAACCACTTACTCGGAAGGCTAAACCAGTCTATAATGGAAGTGCTTGCATTTTCTAACTATACACAAATAATGAAGTGATTTTGCCTTTATAATTTTAAACATAAATCAATTTCAATATAAGAAAAGAATTGAAGATACAATTCACAAGCATATTATCCTCTCATATTTCATATTTTAAAGAAAGACTAAAATGCATGAAGAGATAAAATTTAGAACAATTAAATTAAAATCAGAATCATCTATAAGAACCTGTAATACTGAATCCAACATCAATATTCTTATGTTGAAATAAATCACATCTATATGCAATGTTGCTCCCTTGGCGTCAAGCTTGGAAACAACTATGTTGGCGTCCAACATGACCAAATCGTGCCTGGCTATTAAATTGCATAAGTTGTAATATCTAATGCTACTCTAAATTAGATGTTGAATTAAATTAAAACACCACTCCACAAATGTTGAACCCTAAAACAAACTCTTCCACCATTAATTGCAATCTCGACCACTGGCTACAGCCGCTAAAGAAGACACAATTCACCAGCCAAAATGCTGACTCAAAGTGCAGTGATATCTAAAAGAATTCACATTCTCTAGATCAAGAAAATGAAACCCTTGGTTCCATACTTCACACCGAATCACCACCTTGGTTCCATACTTCACACCGAATCACCAAACTCATAAAAAATGATGTATCAAGAATGCCTTCGAATTTCACTTCTTGAGGTATTTATAATTTCTCCATACAAATCGAATTCTAAGCTTCATTAATACACTTTGCATAACTTAAATGATTATACCAATAAAACATTATACTTGCATAACCTTTCAATGAAATATAATACTCCATTATATTTCCCTCCATTAAATGACATAGCATTTAATTATAAAGACATTATAATTAATAAATGACTTGACTTTATAAAATAAGCTCATAATATAATTAATTAAGTGAACTTAATTAATTATGAACTCCTCAACAATAAAACTCCCCAAGTCAATACAACTGCTCTTCCAAGTCCACCACCAAGACATCCTACCCCAAATAGATACTGCCAAAAATAGACTTACTATAAATAGTAAGTCCCTCAAACTGTAAACCTTGTAACTGACTCCACAACTCCACTAATACCAATACACAAATGCCCTACTTAAAATAGAAATCATGACAAACACTTGAAATAAATACTTACTATAAATAGTAAGTCTGTTAGTCTGACCCAAACGAAGAGCAATCCTGGCATCAAAGACCTCCAGAGTGGATATTGACCACTGGCTCTTCCACACGACCCCCTCGAACATCTTGATTAGCCCACAAAAGTCACAAAAATAAGCTAATCCCATGTGCCTAAAAATTTGGTCATTACAATACCTTATGTCTAAGATCGTTGGATTTCATATTGTTTTTTGCATGAGTTATAGTTGTTTTGGTCAAGACTAGTTACAGAGGATTATGAAAGAGATGGTATTTGAGTTTTTGGGATAACTTGGATGAGAGCATGAGTTATGACATGAAAGCTTAAGGCATGTTAGAAGACACATGAGAGAACATTCTTTGTGATTCTTGGGTCACTAGATTCTTGGTGATGTCAGTTGTGGCATGTGGACTTACGGAGACCTATTTGGAACCGACTACATAGTGATATCATTTTTAATGGATGGAGAGCGTGATTTATGGACCTTGGCATGTAACTAATGATTTTTATTTGTTATTTACTTGTTTAAGGTACCATGTGGATCTTAGGAAGGAGCTATGCAATTATTTATGCATTTGGAAATTCTTAAATAGGCCGACCTAATTGCTTGTTGTAAACTTGTATAAAGGAGAGTTGTTTCTTGTTGTGGAATGTGTGGGATGGATGATAGGATGCTACGAGCATGTGGATGTGAGTTTTTTTAGATGTAAAGCAATGATTATGTTTGTAATGCACTTCATTGGAACTATATAAGCAAAGCAAGTTTCTATCAATCAGTTCATAGTTGTAAGTATGCTTTCATACTTCTTGTTGGATAGTAGATCCAAAAGGTGGGTTTAACCTTCATAGTTGAGGAGTGTTCTTGGGCAGTATGCTCTTCATTTCATTCAACTCTTAATAGGGTTGAAAGGACTCCTAACAAGGTTTGTCCTTTAACATGTACTTTGTATTGGATGTAATAATCAACTCCTAACAAGGATACAATATTTATAGTGCATTATTTGTGGGTTCCATCCTTGGGTATGTGTAGGATCATGGTATACCAAGCTATGGCCTTAAGTGGCAATGAAAATTCAAAAAATTAGGTTTAGTCAACTTGATGTAAAAATTTGAACATCTTATCAACCTTATGTGAAAAAGTTGTAAGAAAAGAATCTATAGGAAATTGAATGTAGTTTCTAAACTACTAGCCCTTGTCTGAAAAAAAATTAATCTAATTGTTCAATATTTTAGATTTCAATGCAGTAATACAAAAATTTCAAGAAAAGGATAAAAAGTACGTGTATGTCTGACCACCTTAATCACAATCAAATGATGATATATTTTCACAAGATTCTAAATATAAGTAGTAGACTCATGCCCAGATGTGACACATATTTTTGTATAATTTTTTACCAAATAAATAATTAATTATGAATTTTCTGCTACAACTTATTCAAAATAAAAAAACTCTCGTATCTGACCACCTTAACTAATTCTAAACTTTACAAAATTGCAAACTTTTTTTTTCTTATAGTAGGCGAAGCATAGAATGTGATGCATGTTTTAGATTTCAAAAAGGTTAAACCGTTTGAAAGTTATGGTTGTTTTTCAATCAGTCTGTCAATCAGGACTTTAGAGATAACTCAACTAGAAAATAAGTAATAATTCCGTACTGAACTCAATTTTTGACATCAATTATATTGATGGAAAGCTGATAACGTCTTTAAGAAACCATTTTTATTTCATCAATTTTGGGTGAAAAAAGGTCATCAACTACATTGTCTAAGTTTGTAGATCAAAGGAAATATGGTGAACATGTCATTTGGGTTGACCATCCACGTTTGACATTGGAAAGCCAAAAACCAAAGCAACTACCAAGCCTAATCGTATATCCGATATTATTGTATATCCAATATTATCATAAATTCGATATCTCCCACCCAAATACAACATTTTGATTTCAAACCTCTTTCCAATTTTATGATTCAAGTTTTTTCAAGTTTTTTCAATTTTATGATTTTATATTTTTAGTTTATGTATTATAAATTTCATTTGTTTTAATATTAATATTAGATGGTAATAGCATTAGTATTATATAATTATTTAAATATTAGTATTATATTATTATTTATTTCTCTATTTTATAATAGTATAATATTAGTATTAATTATTTATTAATATTTATAGTATAACAATAATACCTAGGAGAGAGAGAGAGAGAGAGAGAGAGAGAGAGTAGGAACTCTCTCTCTCTTAGGTAGAGAATTATAATATTAATATAATATTGATTGGTGTACTTCATCATTGTCACAGGGGGGACTCTTGATTCAGCGGTGCGCAGATTATTTTGGTTGGTTGAGTTGGGCACAATTGGAGATAGGTTGGATTGTCAAACCGTAAAAGATTCTTCAAAAATGCATTCATTTTGAAGCTCATATGCTAGTACATGGACCATTTGGACACGAGAGTTGGCTTGTTTTTTTTTTAGGTGTCTTCAGTGTGATTGGGATCAATGTGAGTCAAGTGAGTGGGTCAATACGTGGGTTCCACATTATCTAACTCCTTTATTTGTCACACTCTCTGTAATAAATGATGACATGGATTGTTCACTTGACTATGACCATCTTTCAGATCTTCTACAACCAGGACATGTTTTTGCATTGGTTGCACCATAGGGGAATGATGAGAGATCAGATTACTAGTTAGCACGTTGTGTACGAGGAAAGCATAAACTTGCACAACCGATGACAGATGTTGATATGTTCACATATCCAATAGGATCACATGTTGTTGCAGGAACATGGTTGCACACATACATGATTATAAATAATGGTATTCCCTTGTTTGAAGACTATGAGAAGCACAAAACCATTCTCATGTATTCACACCTTGTTATAGAAGCCAATGTTAAGTTGCTAAAACATAAAGGAAAACCAAAGACAAAGGAACTTTGGACTATAGTACTACTGATCATGAAGCAATATTGAATACCCTTAAGCAGAGAGATGACCCTTCAGGCACACTTCAGTAGGTAAGTGGAACTCAGTGCAAGGTTTTCCATGCTGATCACGGTTACGTTTAATACATGTTCATTGTAGTTTTCTAATTTAAACTTGGCCAATAAACTTGGTTTTGTATGTGGATTGTAAGTGCAGTTGGATACATATATGATAGATATAGGAGATTGAGGTGTGCATTTGATTAGCCTAGATCTTTTATGACGATAAACTTCACTATGCATTGGCTAGTCATGTTCTTTGGTTTGTTTAGTTACTTATACATTCATAATCTTTTTGTCTTGACCTATAAACTTATTTTTTTCTTGTGCCTTATGAATGCAGGGATTGGAATGTAGATGTCATAGAGTACCATGTGTTAAACTTATGCACTTTAGGAGCAAAAATGACACTTAAAAGTTTGATATATATAGCTCTGTATCTAAAATTTTGAAATTCTATATCTCAGACTTTTGATAACATTAATATAATCAAACTTGTATAATGATGAAATACATGAAAGAATGCAAATATTTGACAAAAAATTGTCATGGTTTTATTTCAAATGTGTTAGATAAGATGTCTTATAAATTCTTGTACAATAAAATATAAGGCTTTGTTGAATGTTTTCAAAGTAGTAAAGTGTAGATCTGTACAATTTCAAAAAGTCATAGAATTACATGAAAAATTCATCTGTATATAGAACACCTTTTCTATTTTTACTTCAAAATATCCCAAAGGTCTTGAAAATTAATTTTATGGTCAAAGAGTACTATTTGGGGCAGCACTTTTCCCAAAAGGACAAGTCTTGAAACATTGGACAACTCCTCTAACTTAGGAACCCTCACTTTGGCTTGGAAGGGCTAATTGGGGCACTTATGAAGGAAGTACCCATCAAACCTTGAACTTGATCAATATAACACTTGGTATACCTTGAAGAACATGACAAAATATCATTTATTCATTTTTGGTTCTTGAAACAATACCCATCAAAAGTTATGGGGAATCGAGCATCTAGTCTATGCTTCTCTGCCAATCACATACCACTAAGAATTCAAGAGCATAAAGAACCATTTGTAGTGGGACCAAACCGTCAGCTCCAGTTGGTCAGGTAAATGCTAGGGGAGACCTTTCTTTTTTCACGTAGCACCAAGAACGTTTTGGCACATGTCAGACCGAAGTGTTCCCAAGGTGCACTAAGACAAATTTGGCAATGATTTTTGGAGATTCATATCTTGGACCTTGTGAGAGATATCAAAGATCCATGAAGTGCAAAAGGAATATCTTGGGAAGGTCTACAAGCATGTGTCTTGGTTCTAGGAGATTCCACTCTGATTCCATTTGGTGACCGGATCTCGGTTGGTGCAAAAAGTGTCATTATTGCTCAGTTGAAAGTTGTTTAATGGTACATATTTCAAACCGTTCATTGTGGGGCCAAACCGTCAGCTCCATCACCTCAAGTTGGTCAGGTAAGCACTAGGGGAGACCTTTCTTCACTTGTGTAGCACCAATAACATTCCGACGTATGTCAGACCAAAGTGTTCCCAAGGTGCACTAAGCCAAATTTGGCAGTGATTTTTGGAGATCCATATCTCGGACCTCGTAAGAGATATCAAAGATCCGTGAAGTGCACAAGGACCATCTTGAGAAATACTACAAGCATGTGGCTCAATTCTAGGATATTCCACCCTGATTCCATTTGGCGACTAGATCTTGGCTGGTGCAAAAGTGTCATTATTGCTCAATTGAAAGTTGCTCAATGGTGCATCTTTCAAACCGTTCATTGTGGGACCAAACCGTCAGCTCCATCAACTCTAGTTGACTGGGTAAACACTAGGGGAGACCTTTATTTTCTCATGTAGAACGAAGAACGTTGCGGCACATGTCAGACCGAAGTGTTCCCAAGGTGCACTAACCTAAATTAGGGCTTTTGCACTTAGAGAGGTCTTATAATCAAATTAGTTGTAGAATCCATAGTTTGGGGTCATTTTATGACTCTGTTGAAAGTCTCAAGGTCTAGGGTGAATATGCATTAGTAGTTGCTTTGGAAAAGCAGTCGAATTAGCCCTCTTAGTTCACTGACAGTGGCAAAGTTGAGTAGGATGGTCCAAAACGCAAGGGGTCAATTCTGAGATATGTTAAGGGGATTGAAAAAGGGTATTTAGATATGTGATTGGTTTTAAGAGTTGTTTGGAACTATTTTGAGAAAAGATTTAAAAACCCTTGTTGTTGTACTACTAGGACAGTGTATGACTGGACAAATTTGTGAAGGAGACAAAATGTCTTGAAG
>MU224310.1:48337-85706 GCA_018584345.1 Thuja plicata | reverse complement strand
CATGAATCTTGCAATCAACATTTTGGTGCTCTCAAAAGTATAGTGCACCAGATGGCTAATGGAGAATGAAGATGTAGTATGAAAATAATACATACATACAACACATGGAAAAGATATAATATAAAAAGGAACATACATACATAAATACAATTCATGACAAAGACATAATATGGAAATAATACATACATACAACACATGACAAAGATATAATATGGAAATGATACATACATAGTACACATGAAAAAGATAAAATAATCAGAAATGAACATGTAGATATGTATATATGAAATAGTTTTGTACAAAATGTGGCACATGCCATCTCCAAAAATTTACAAAATCAGTTCATATCTAGATACAATATGGCATACTCCATCTCAAAATGTGCCATATGGCATCTCAACATAAGAAGTTCAACTACAAATGTTTCTAGGACATTCTATTCTACTGGTGGATGATCAAAGTGAAGTCTCTTCAAACTACTCTTTGGCTCTGATGAATCCTGCGTTCAAACACAAAAGTGAAACACCAAGTTAGATTACTTAACTTATATGGTTTCTACAAATAATAAATAAAAACTTAAAATCATAGTCAACAATAATAAAAAAAATTAAATTAAATTGAACTCTCATGTACCTCGCCTCTCGGTCTCCTCATGCGGTCAGGAGACCTAATATGTCTTTAGTTGTGAAGGGACAATGCCACCAATGTTGACTCTAACCTGTATATATGTTTGCAAACATGAGATTGATGTAAGACTTATACTATTTCATGTTAAATCCTTGGTAGCAAATACATGTTTTAAATATAACTCAATTAACATTAAAACTTACCTCTGTTGAACTTTCTTCAGGAAACGTTAGTTGGGTCATCCATGATACAAACCCTTGGCGTGGTACCTCCCTCAAACTAGGGTTGACCTACAAAATTCAAACAGATAAGTTTCATACAATCATGACTTGATCATATTAAATATATACTTGATAGTAAACTACACACAAATAAATTTAGAAATATACATACTGTGGGGATATCACTGCGAATTGAGATGCCTGTGACTCTATCATGGCAAACCGATCTCACGACATCATCAGACACCACCCTCTGTCAAATAAAACATGTAATTAAAAATGAGTATGCACAAGTGACAAGTATACATGTATGCTTAATAAATCTGAAATACTTAATTACCTTCCCCTTGTCAACACCAGATGCCTAAACCCCCTCACATTGCCCCCCAGTGGAAACTGGTGAAACCTGCATCAGTATGTAATAAGATGATCATAAAAATTAGAAAATACAGTTATACAATATTATAACAAAAGGAAACCAATGAGTACATTAAAACATATGTACCGTGGAAGTGTCAAGGCCAAATGAAATGGTTGAAAGTGTGGACCCCTCTACCTATGCCATCTCCTCCTCTGTCATCAACTGGACATAAATGAAACACATAAAAAGCCATAAGTGGGAAATCATTATAAGAAAATTCTATTAAAAATATGAACACTTAAATTAAATACAATGTAACAAGTTAACTGTTTACTCTTACCATAACAGTAGGAGTCCATGGCTCTGTATGCCCCTGATGCACATCTTCATTGGGTGCTTCAGTGCTTGTAGTGTGTTGTGTAGTATTGTCCACCTCGAACACATAGTTATATGCATCACTATCATTCAGGGGACCCAAGCACATATTCTTGCACATAACACAAGTATGAGGCACACAAACATGTGAGCTCGTGGAGGATGTGGAAGGGCCAGAAGAATCAGTATGAGGAGGCAGCAATGTCACACTCTGCCTAACGAGTAGATCACTCAAGGTGTGAATGGCTTGAATAGTCTGTGAGCCGACCTCGGCAATAATGTCAGGATGTTGCACTGTGGGAGGTGGTGGAATCTTGGGAGGGGGGACATATGTGTGGGATTTCACCCGCTGTGCCCCTAGCTTGTCCTGGGGAGTGCCTAAGCCCATGCCCTGGTTCTGTCTCATGCTCCAATAATTGACTTTGTGACCAAGAACAAATTCAACATACAATTTTTGTATGAAATAGAATGGGACATCCAAATTGTTGTGGGGTGGTCTATCAAAAACCATCCACCAGCGATCCCAAAAGTTGTCACGTATTGCATCATTTGTACACCATTTAATTGACAACTTGGTTTTTTTAGGGTCCACTTTTAAACTGGTTTTGGGATCAACAAAAATGTTACATATGTCATGTTTTGTTATGTTTAGATCCATAACTTGATCATAGTCAAGCCCATCATCAAATTGGGTGTGCATGGATTCACGCCAAAGAAGTGCAGCATTGTATTGTTCTGTGAGTTTCTCCATGCTCTCAATAATGGAGTTCAGCGTGGAAAACATGGGACACGAGGTGGCGATATTCGCATATGTGTTCTGATATCCTCTAAGTTGATTTAGATTATCTCCTATGAGATCCTGTATTGGTCGAGGGTTTGAGAACGATTGGTCTTCTGAAGGCGGGGGATTGTTTTGAGGTGGTTCTGGATTGTTTGCGAACTGAGAGGGAGGGTTTTTGGATTGGTCTGAATCCATGTCTAATTTAAAAACAATATAGAATAAAAAATATCAATTTCAACTCGATTTTATAATCAATTTTAAAAAATAATACACAATATCATATAAAACCTAATTTAAAAAAAATAATAATAAATTTCATTGCAAAAACAAAAAACAAGAACGAAACTACTATATTTCACTTACCTGTGTACTGTAGCCAATCTGATATCAGATCCCTATCTGATATACGATTTTGTTGGCTTGGCTTCGCCGCTTCAACATTTTCACAATGAAAATGTTGAACGTAGCTGTGGGCAACAATATATTGTTACTGATGAATATCAGATATCTGATACTATCAGACATATGATATTATCGGACATCCGATAATGCTTTAGCTTTGGCTTTTGGCTTGGCAAGGTGTACTGACACCCAGGCCTACTCAAAAGTCAACAAAATTTTGGGTGCACTTTTGCACGAGTGAAAAATTATTTTTTTCACATCGCCAATGTTTGGCATACCATGATCCTGCACAGACCCCCCCACTGGGGTTTTTTCTTAATAGGGTTTCCTCGACAAAAAATCATTGTGTTATAAGTTATTTTCTTTGTGTGTATGTTCTCATTATTTTAGCTATTGCATGGTTAAGTTTCAAATGGTTGAGATTAGTTAAAAGTAATACAACATTGATTCACCCCCCTCTCTCTGTGTTCCTTGATCCTAACAATTGGTATCAGAGCTTTAGGCCCTTGGAGAGAAATCCTAACAACTTGAGGGAGATCTTGATGGATTCAAGTAGTTTGGAAGAAAACCTTGAAGCAGTTCTTGAAGACCTGGATAAGGCTAAAGATGATAATGTGGAATTAAAGTTCAAACTAAGAAGAGATGAAGATTACATCAAGAAGCTTAAATAGCAGCTTGAAATATCAAGGAACAAAAGGAAAGAACTTGTGGAAAAGTTAGAGAAGGAACCTAAAAATGATTCATCAGATTTGATTGAACAACTAAAGTAGGAAAATGAGGCATTAACACATGAATGTGAAGTTACTACTTTACAAATGTCCAAGGAAATTCAACAAGAGAAGGATGAAAGAGAAGACTTGAAGAGAAATTGAATAGTGCAAATGTATAGATGGGAGGAATGCATCTTGAAATTGATGATGTCAAAATCAAGTATCAGGAGTTAGAAAAGTACTTGACTGAATCATTAAAGGAGAACTTATTGAGGCAAAAAATCATTTTGAAAAACTTCATACGAGCAGTGACAAAATTGTTGAATAGATGGAGACACAAAAACCTATAGGTGACATGACAGGAGTTAGTTTCAATGAAGTTGAATGTTCCAAATCTCAAGGAAAAAATTAGAAGACAAGAAGAGGAAGCACCAAATCTAGATGAAGAACCTAAAAAGAAAATCAAACCCTTCAATGGCAGATGTTTTGGATGCAAAAAACTTGGTCACATGAAAAGGGATTGCAAAGGTAAATATGTTCATAAACCTTTTTCTGGCTATTGCTTTAATTGTTTGGCATAGGGACATAGAAGAAATGAATGTAGGAAACCAAATGAAAGATGGATGAAACAGAATTATGTTAGACAACCTGCTGCGAACAATAACATTACATGTTACAATTGCAACAATTTTGGACATATTGCAAGGAATTGCAAGTTGCAAATTAATTAGAATAGGACAGCCTATGATACCATCTGTTAATTGTTTTAAGTGCAACAATTAAGGCCACATAGAAAAGTTTTGTAGGTATAATGGTTCTGTCAACAATAGAAAACCACCTATAGTTGTAAAGACAAATATTGGTGATGTTGGAAAAATCAAGATAGAATACTTGAATGAGTTCAACCAACATTTTGTAAAATAGGGAAACAAGTATAGTGACAAAGTATGGAAAGTAAAGAATCAGAGTGATTCAAGGTTTGGGGAGAGTCAGTGGATGCTACTGAATCTTCACCTTATGCTACTATTGCCACATCAATCTAAATGGCCAAGCATGGCCTTAGGGGGAGCTTTGGAGAATTCAACCAATCTATTATTCAGCCCTTGATTTACAAAATAAGATGATGCAAGTTTAACTATATAGGTACAAGGATATGTGCATATGCTACATCCTTGGTCATGAGGTCTGAAAGGTAACACAACCTGATCGCCTGGAACTTCATGGTTGACTAGAAATGCAACAACCTTTTGGAATACATTGGGAAATGCATAAGAAGTATTGTGAACTTAGGTACATGATATATGGGATGTATTACAAATTCTATTATGGTCATTGGGATTTTGGTTAAGTTACAGGTTGGTGAAGTCATGTGAGTACAATAAACAGTGAAAATGGGTGAACACGACATTTGGGAACTCAACTTTAGTAATCTTGTTCATCAGATTTTTGGTTTATGATAGGTCCTCGCCTATCTTAGTGGATGAATGGTCACATGATGTTTATCTTATTATGGGATATGTATGGATACACATTTTGTAGTGAGCCGACTAAGAAATAAAGTTGATTGAGCATATATATGTTGTACAATATAAAATTGTATGGTTTATTTATTGATTGATTATCTTGAAATGTAATGCATTGATGTGTAAATTGTCTTTTAAGTTTACTAGAATGTATTGAATTCCTTAACCCTAATTAAATTTGTATTGATTAAGTATTGCAATTGTGATTAAGGAGAAGATAAGATATTCCTTTTTATCCTCAAATGCACAAATGGGAAATCCAAGTTGATCAACCCCAAGGAAGGGCTAATGCACAAATGAATCAACTCTTTGGAAAGGAGAATAACAAAGGGGATACCTTAAATTCTGTTAATTATATGTATAGAAATGATATATGATAGTAATTGAAGAAATAGGAGAAATGCACTAACCTTGAAATATTGCAGATCAAAGAATGCTATTTTCTAAGGTCTGTAGACTGTTTATGGAAAAATTGATAGTTGATCCCGAACTGGAACGCAGAGACGAACAAAACCCAAAAATCTTTTTCCATTATGATGTCGTCTTATGAAAAAGGTCGACCTTGACCCAAAAATGTCAACCCTGACCCAATAATGTCGACCCTGACCTACACAGATCTGAAATTAACTCTGTTCGCGCCGTCTGAAAGAAAGCCGAAAAGGGTATCCAGATCTGGTCTCAAAACTACAATCCTGAACCTGTACTATGTAGCTTCACTCCTTCAATGGCCTCCAATAGATCTCCTTCATGAAATGGATACTTGAATGAATGAATGCTTGCTTGAAATCTTGCTTGGTTGCTTACTTGGTGATGTTTCTCAATTGCTCAAGGATGCATAGGCTTCAATAGAGAACTTAGTATCACTTCTTGATGCTTAGAAGACTTAGAGAAAATGAGAGAGAAAGCTTCCCTTTTATATGAAATTAGGGCACAATCTTCTAAGGAGGCCTACATAGAAGGATTAAATTCCCATTAAAGCCTTTACCCCTAGGAGAGGACCTATATTAAATATAATTTAGGAATCAGCACTTCGGAACCCAAAACAGCCGACCCGGAAGTGGGAAATACTTTTTGCAAAGGCCAACCTCCAAAATCTGTGAGACCTCAGGATCTGAACCCTAGGTCAAGGTCGAGGTTGACCCTGACCTAGGTCAGGGTCAAGGTCAACATAGACCTAAAAGGTCGACCTTGACCTTGAAGCCCAGAATCACCAATCTGCAGTCCAGAATGCAAAAATCATGCTAAACAGGAGTGGAAAGAGGGATAGAACAGGGGGGAAGCCATGTCAAGATCAAGAACCCATTCAAGGCACTTGCCATGACCCCAAACCACTTACTCAGAAGGCTAAACACGTCTACAATGGAAGTGCTTCCATTTTCTGACTATACATATGTGAACCTTTTTGGGTTGTGAAGAGTATATATATGAAGTCTGTATTTATGAGTGATGATCTAGAGGAAGAAATCTACATTGAGAAACCAGATGGTTTTCCTTTAACAGATGATAAAGACATGGTTTGCAGGTTGAAAAAGGCATTGTATGGACTGGAACTAGCACCTAGAACATGGTATGCTTGGCTAGACAAGTATCTTAAGGAGTTGCTAACAAAGTTTGGGATGGAAGATTGTAAACCTGTTGGAACACCCATGCTTACTGGATGCAAGATTACAACTACTAATGAATCTCAAAGTGTTTTTCAAAAAAAATATAGGTCCATGATTGGAGGGTTACAGTATTTAACTCACACTAGACCAGACATAGCTAGTGCAGTTGGAATTGTTGTGAGGTTTCAAGCTGATCCTAAGGAGAATCACCTTGCTGCAGTTAACAGGATATTCAAAAATTTGAAAGAAACTTTGGAATATGGTTTATGGTATGAAAATTATGATGATTTTACATTATATGCTTTTACTGATTAGGCAGGAAGTATTGATGAAAAAAAAAGCACCAGTGGTGGAGCATTTTTCTTTGGAAAATAGATTGGTCTCATGGTTAAGTAAGAAGCGAGAATGTCTACTATTGAATCAGAATATGTGGTTGTTGATTGTACACAAATTTTTTGGATCCACTCCTTAGGGGGAGTATCACAAGAACACTATAGAATATTTTTGGGTGATCAAGCACCTGGTTTGTTGCAGGTATGAAGATTTGAAAAAACTACACTTTGTAGTGATCGAATGAGAAGAGAAGGGAAATTATTGTGGCAACCTTTTCCATTGATGTCAAATTGGGAGAGATTCAAGTGAAAAAACCCCTACTACCTCAAGGGGAGATGTAAAGAGGATATTTAGAAAGTTGTATTGAGAAGGGTACTTTTGGGTTGATGGTTTTTCACATATGTTGCCATCAATGCCAAAGGGGGAGATTGTTAAAAAATTTATGTCTGGGTGTTGACATTCATGTTTTGTCATTGATGTAAACATTTGTTTCAGTTGGATGTCTCAGTAAGAATGGTTATCACAGGTACAAACAAGACTGACAGTTGTGTACAACAATGTATAGTGTTTCAGAGTATGCAAGAATGAAGTTGTGTAGAAGGAAGTATGTATACCTTATGTCTAAGATCATTGGATTTCAGATTGTTGTTTGCATGAGTTACAATTTTTTTGGTGAAGACTAGTTACAGAGTAGTGATAGAGGATTATGGCAGAGATGGTCTCTGAGTTTTTGGGATAACTTGGATGAAAGGATGAGTTATGTCATGCAAGCTTAAGACATGTTAGAAGAAACATGAGATAACATTCTTTGTGATTCTTGGGTCTCTAGATTCTTGGTGATGTCAGTTGTGGCGTGTGGACTTGTGAAGACCTATTTGGAGCCACCTATAGAGTGGTATCATGTTTAATGGATGAATAGTGTGATTTATGGACCTTGGTGCATAACTGATGATTTGTATTTATTATTTACTTGTTAAAGGTACCGTGTGTATCTTAGCAAGGAGCTATGTAATTACTTTTACATTGGGAAAGTCTTAAACAAGCCAACCTTATAACTTATTGTAAACTTGTATAAAGGAGATTTGATTCTTGTTGTGGAATGTGTGTGATGGATGATAGGATGTTGTGAGCATGAGGATGAAAGTTATATTGGATATAAAGCAATAATTATGTTTGTAATGCACATCATTGGAACTATATAAGCAAAGCAAGTAGCTCTAATTCAATTCATAGTTATAAGTATGCTTTCATACTTCTTGTTGGATAGTAAATCCAGAAGGTGGGTTTAACCTTCAAATTTGAGCAATGTGCTTGGGAAGTGAGCTCTTCATTTTATTCAACTCCTAATAGGGTTTAAAGGACTCCTAATAGGGTCTGTCCTTTAACAAGGAATTTTTATTGGGTGTAATAATCAGCTCCTAACAAGGCTAGATCTCCTAACATGGATACAATATTTCTAGTGCATTATTTGTGGGTTCCATCCCCACTAGGTTTTACCCCTTAACAAGGTATCCTCAACAAAAAATCATGGTGTTATGAGCTATTTTATTTGTTTGTATGTTCTCATTATTTCAGTTGTTGCATGGTTAAGTTTCAAATGGTTGGGATTAGCTAATAGTACTATAACACTTATTCACGCGCCCCTCTCATTGTTGCTTGATCCTAATAGTTAGATTTCCTTTGTATGCAATATCATTTGATCATTATAAGTTATCTTCATTAGGTTTCATGTGAAATTATGTGTAATTTAATTCATGTTGTATATACTTGATGAGTGTTTACGTATTCATTTCTCTACATTATTTAAACATATCTTTCTTCATTTCCTTATGCATGAGTGTTATAAAATTGAGCCCTAATGATAGTGTTTGGATCATTGGAAACACACATGCCTACTAATGACATTCCCACCACTGTTGAGAATCCTTTTTTCCACTTTTCTCATGATGAAGAAGAGATCTTAAGAGTGTCTCCTACCCAAGTACAAAATATTTCCAATGATTTTGAAAATTTTGAGCAATGGTTAGGACAAGAACGTTCTGATTCTGAAGCCATATCTTTAGTAGAAGTGATGAGGAAGATGATTTATAACGATGAGAATGGTGTTGACTTGTTGCATACCATTTGCCATCTTATTCATAACAATGTTAAATCTATTAAAGATTGTTCTCAATATATTGGTTTAAATCAATCTAACACTAGTGTTGAAACTTCTATTCCTATTTATACTTCCTCAAGTCTAGTGTTTCTACATACAATCTGCCTCTCATGACTACATTCATTCCAAACATCAATCATTCACATGTTAGTCTTGGAAGTATTCCTAATCCTATCGTTCCCCCTCCTTCAAGTTTTCCATGTGTTTCTCAACCTTCTCCCATACCTACCTACAATAATGTCCCATTTTAATATTCTCAAAACCTTTCACATATGTATCATACCAACCTTTCCACCATCAATAATCTTTCTCAAACAATTTCATCTTTGTAACAACAAATTGCCTCCATAACTTAATCCAAATTCAATATTCCCACTTGTGACATTGCTAATCCTTTGCCCTTGGATATTATTCTTGTCATTATCCCTTAATACATGGAAATACCTAACTTGGAGACTTAGGCTAGTAAAGGTGATCCCTTGACTCATGTGAAGACCTTTCAAATATTATGTAATGACTTTTCTCATAATCATAAACTTGTGGCTAAACTATTTACTATAACATTTCAAGATAAGGCCTTGCAATAGAATTGTTCTTTACCTCCTTATTCCATTGATTTGTTTCAAAAACTTGATAAATATTCCATTCAACAATTTCAAAACAATATTGGTCCTAAGATTTCCTTTACTAATTTAATGGACTGCAAATAAGGTGTTAAAGAAAAAGTGACTAATTTTATTGGTAGATGTAAGAATTTTCATGCTCAGATTTCTTATCTTATATTAATATTGATGTTCAACATATATTCATGGCTAATTTACAAAAAGACATTAGAAATAAGATTTTTCTTTCTACATTCTCTTCTTTTACTCAATTATATGCAATGTTTCATAATTATCAGCTTCTAGTGAGTCAATTTGAGAGCAATCCTCCAATGGCTCCAATATCAAATTAAGAGTGATGTCATATCCTAGCCATTCCAAAAAATTTAAAAACCTAAAGAATTCATCAATATCAACAATATTGATGTGCAAGTGGCATCAATAACCAAAGGTGTGGCTCCTTTGTCATCTATTTTTAAATTTTCTCATAATTTTACACTTCTTTTTGAATCTTTGCATAATATCATGATGGAGTTGATTAATGCTAATGTTTTAAAACTTCCCCCATTAAACCAATTTATCCTTCAAAATAGTCCATCAAAAACTTTGATCCCAAAGGTTTTTGTCAATACCATCATCAACATGGTCATGATACTGAGAAGTGTTTCCATTTAAAATCAATTGTTGAAGACCTTATTGATTCTAATGTTATATATGTTGAGGGTGTCAATGATAAAGGAAACAAATCCATCGCCCCTCCCAACCAAAACTTGTAAATTTAGACCAATCATTTACCTTCTTATTTCACCAATACCATTGCATTTACCCATTCTTTACCTTCTTCCACCACTATTGTTGACCCTCCTACCATTGTGAAATATGATGATGAGTGTACTAAGGCCAACAATATTTTCAACCTTATTTCAATCACTCTGAACCAAAAACCAAACCAACAACAATACTTTTCCTTATGCAACGCCCTGCTCGGGTTCATCCATGAGGATAATATCTAACTAGACTTAAAGTTGATGCAATATTTTTTTTAAATGAAAGATACATACAAATATAATAAAATATTACAATAATAAAAATATGCCAAAGAATTTAGTTTTTATATTTGACATCAACATCATTAACACATTTTGCATGCTAGAGAATACGACTATCACGATGGAGGATAATGTTGGGAGCTTGGGCCCAGGGACCAGAACAAGAAGCGGCCTCAAAAGGAAACTTCCAGAAGTGCCCAAGGAGCTGAAAGCTTTGAAAAATTCCATTGACATTATGGAAGATCTGCAGAAAGAGGTCGAGAAATACTTTGAAAGTATCAAGTAATTTCCCTTTCTGTTCGGTGCTGGTAGTTTGCCTATAGTTGTGCTAGAAAATGTTTCTCCGCTACTTCTTGTAACTTTTTTTGGGTTGGCTGGGGTCCTGCTTTTTGTTGTGTAGCAGGCTTTCGATGTTTGCAAGGGCTGTTGTTGTTTATCTTTCTATGTTGTTAATGGTTTCGGGGTACTTTCAAAACCTGTATTTACCTTAATTAAAAACATCATTAACACATTTTAATCATTTAGCAAAGTACCCTAGATTTCACCTACACTCTCTAGGGTTCTCATGACATAACTACTTAAACAATATTAATACGTTAACTAAAACATACTCATATGGTCTAAGCTATATTTATTTTAACTCCAAATTCAAATTTTCCTAGTATATTCACTAACATAACAAAAAGTGCAATTAACATGAAATAATAAAACATACATTATAAATCTAAATAATTTAGCATAAACTAAGAAAAGCTATCTATTACATAAAAGTTATCAACAAGTTTACATCTCCTTTGTACATGTTTACATGGATCACAATTATGAATCATAATTAAAAATATACATCTTTCCCATAGGAATAACTCTACATCACACAATACAATATACAAGTAAATCTCTTGGTACAACATAATGAAGTGTCTCTAAGTAAAATATGTGGTAACAACAACCAAGAACTATCCAAGAGAGGGAACACAAACATCAGACCTTGATGGTAGAAGAATCACTACCACCCAACCATGTGGAGCCCGGAGGCCCACCCTATTGTATCGAGGAGCCTATTGTATCGAGGAGATAGACATCAAGCCCCACACATACAACTTCCAAAAGAAAGGAAAGGATAGTATACGAAACTATTGGATGCAAAAAGGAACAAAGGTCCTCAAGATTTAAACAAGGCAACTACCAGAGGTGACGAAAATATGTAGGATACCTAGGACACACATAGGGAAGTCTCATCACATATGTCTTCACCTTGGGTTATCCTAGACAACCTCTTTTGACCTCGACCCCCAAGTAAGATAGTATGCAGAATTATTTAATCTTTTTGTATAGACAAGGGAACTAGTCATGTCATCTCACTACATCCCCTAGACAGACATGCATCTTCTCCCACTCCCATCCTTAGCCTGTACTAGTGCTCAAGGAATTGGCAAGGCATTAATATTATCTTTATAGTGTTATACCTAGTTAATTTATTTAGTTATCACTTATTTAAACTAGTCGCAATGAGTTACCCTAGATGGCCACTTGAGGGCCCTGACCCTCATTGTGAGCCACTTCCCAATAATGTTCCTAGATAACCTACCCTGAAGCTATCAATAAAATCATAAATAACTCATGGGCTCAAACATAGTCAAAATACCACTATGCAACCATCTTTACTCAAATACATTCCAAAATCAAAATTCATTGGATCTTTACAATATGAGACATAAGCCCTTAAGGTTATACAAACCTACTCAAGACACTAGAAAACCACTTAATGAGACATCTCACATGCATCATAAAAAGACTAACAAAATCACAATACCATTAACATCCCTTAGCCTTTGGTATCGAAGGACATCCCCCCCAAAAAATAATGGATGTTCACAACCTAGGACAAAATGTCTATCAAGTCCCAAAATTCTAAGCGCAAAAACAAACAAAACATAATTCAAATTTAACTACTTAAAAGAGAAAGATTGTTTCACCACTTTACGTACAAATCTCATCATGCAAAACTTATCTAATGTAATAAATAAATTACTTATTAATTTTCATAACATAATTATCTAAATACTATATTTTTGCAATATAGACTATACTATCTTTTAAGAATATACCAAAGATATCAATTTGTAACCATATTAACTTAAGTTCGTTGATCGACATAGATAAAAATTATCTATAAGGTACAACTCAAATCTATTTATACATCCAATTAAATGATATATACATTAAATTCATCTATAATTATAACTACCAATATTAAGACTTTAGTTATAACACATAACTATTAGATTTACGATATAACACATGATC
Source organism: Thuja plicata (assembly GCA_018584345.1). Lineage (NCBI taxonomy): Eukaryota > Viridiplantae > Streptophyta > Pinopsida > Cupressales > Cupressaceae > Thuja > Thuja plicata. The sequence goes on along the minus strand of MU224310.1, from coordinate 72,653 downwards.
AATTGAATAACCACACACATAGAAAGAGAGAGATATTAAATTAAATTCTTATATATAATGTGTAATGATTTGAATCTATATTTTCAACTTAACTAATACATATATAAATATTATATTTATTGTTTAATACTTTCACACAACCAAAAGAATGTATCCATTATTAATAAAATGAGTTTGACAAACTTCATAACATTCAATAATAGATTACTTAATAGTAATTAGTAAATTATTTTCCCAAGTTTAATCTTTGATTTCAAATAAACTAATGCTTAAGCAATACCAATAGCTAGCCACCCATACTTTAATCCATTACATATGTGCTGACCAAAGTTAGCATATAACAACACTATTACTAAAAGAAGAGGAGTTAAACAATTCAAAAACAACAGCCATGAAGGAGGTGCACTAGTAATAGGGAAGAAGACCATTAAAAGAAATATACTACTAATGAGAAGGGCAGCGTATCCTTAACCAAAGGAGGGCTGGATTAATTCAAACGAAAACAAATTTTACAATATGAAAGGTTGCACAGGAGGCAATAAAGAGACGCCATGATTGGTGCACCATACCAGGGAGAAAAACAACAACAATACTTATGGGAAAATCTGAGTTTCAATCCAATCAAGTACAACCTTCACGGTATGAGAAATGGATTAGAACTCCCCACAAATGAAACCCTATACATCTATTTAAAACCAAAATATCAAAATAGATTGAAGTTTTAGAAAATAAATTCTAAAACCCAAAAATTAATTTCAAAAATAGAAAAGACTCAAAAGGATTTTCTAAAAATCAAAAATTAGTTTTTAATTTAGAGAAAAATTCTAAAAGATTATAAAATAATAAGTTTTTCCTATTTTGAATAAAAATTGATTTTTCCTAGGTGTGGTCGCCGACAAATTGAGGTGGTTCTCGCGTAGGGAGATATAAGGTGATCGTGTAGCCACATTCCTAGGGAGACATAAGGTGCTTGTTGAATAGGGATCTATAAGGTGGTCAACCCGGGAGCCATAAGGTTATAGAACGATAGGATATGGCAAGAAGGCCAAGTGTTGGTGGCGGATAGATGAAAAAAAAAATAGAGATCCCTTCAAGGGTGCAGGTATATCGATGGATGACCAAATACCACATCGACTATTAGCTCAAGTGTTGGCAATCTGGAATAATTTGTAATACCACCACGGGGATGGGGTCCCCCTCTGTGACCCCACTCGTTCAAGCTCTAGTCAAAAAGCTGTTACCGACCAAAAAAAAATAATTTGATTTTCAATTAAAATATTATTTATTATGCACATTTAAAATATTAATAATTTAATATCCGCTAGAGATATCGTTACATATTAAAAGCTCTCCATTAAAACATAATTTATTTATATAATAATTTAAAATAAAATATTGATATTTTAATTAAGTCATCATAATTAAAATATACAACTTTATTTAATAATTTAAACCATATTATTTACTAGTTATCATAATATTATTTTTTCAAAAATGATTATTTTATAAAAAACATAATTGTTATTTATTTGTCACGACAACATATATTTATTTAATATGCATGTAATACATCTAGGTTTCATTTTCTTAGTTAAATTAACATTATACTAATGTTACTAAATGAATGCATCAACAACCTATATGAAAGTACACACACATAAACTCAACTAAACAACACAAATGAGTTGGATAGGAATCAAGACAAATACATACTCAGTCGAGGTTATAGGATTGACGTCACCTTGATTAATCCAAAGGGGGTGGATTACAAGACACTTGTCCTTACATAGGACAATGACTTAGGGTTAGGGTAGTTTTGGGCCTGAATGCTACCTCGCTTCTTCCACCATCGAGATGTATATGAGGGCACTCTCAATCTTGCCAATTCAATGGAGACAATGCCCAATACATGTAAACTTGCATCACAAAGCTAAACATGTGCATACATATAAAATCATAACAAGCAACGAAGAAGATCAAGACATTGTGTAGATCTCGTAAACAAGTAACTACGACTTCGTCCCTCATTATATAGACACATCACGCATAAGCATAAAAATATCCATAAACAATGTACGTGAAGGTATAATGGATTAGTAACTCAATGAAACCATAAGAAAAATATAACATCATCATATTTCCTAACACGAATAAGTAAGAACCATATAAATGTAAACATGAAGTAACCCAAGCAAAAGTTGCATCAGTGTAAATGCATCATCCAAAGCATAGTAAAAGTATGTCACACTCATAAAAGGGCCTAAAAGAGTTCAACCTCATAAATAGAAATAACAACATATGGATGGGTATTACATCCTCCCCTCTAGGATCATGCTTACTCTTGGAAGCCTACAAATCATGAATATGATATACTAAAAGCCAAATCTAATATTAAATAATGTCGAAAAAAGAAAATCATACAAATCCCCACAATGGTCATTGTCATCCCCTCACGACCAATCCAATCTTGGGAAGAGGAATCTACTAAAAAAAATCCTCCAACAACAACCATCTCCTAACAAGGAATCTCACGAGGACGCCAATGCAACCAAATTTACTAAATATATGTATATATAGATAATTACTAGGTGTTGAAATACTACTAGGGCATTTCCCAACCCGACATTGTGTCAACCATAAGCATTGTTGGGGGTGACATATCAAGAGTGGTATGAGGAGTGCCCATTAACAATGAAATAAGAGGATGTTCAAAACATTAAGCACTTAGCAACTCAAATCACTAATCACACACAAATAATAAGCACCATGAAAAAACTAAATCACACTCATCCATCCACTACTAGATAGGGTCAAGCGGGAAGGGTACACACGATCTCATAATCACTATGAGAAGCGTGTACTAGAATTAACATATGAACATTAAGATCATTCAATCACACTTCACCCAAACATCCCTAATTATCCATTCCCACACAGGCTTGCATAAAAATTCACTAAGAATAGCATTTACATTCTAATTCTAACTAATACATAAAATGAGGTCCACATTTGATCAAACATTCATTATTTAACAATTTATCAAGCAGATCAAAAGATTTATTCATACATATCATCATGGGAAATTTAGTGATTAATTGTATAAGGCACACATTTGTATCCTCATCGAAGAGTAAATTGGAAATTTCATGCAACCCTAGTTAACACAACACTTATATAAGCATATATGATACACAATGCATTTCATTGCTACATAAAAATATAGCACAATCTCCACGATGTCCTCCCTTATACATACTATTAGTGGTCCATAATGAACATTATAGAAACAACACTTAACATAAAATAGGGCCAACAATACCAAACATTCAAAATAGAAACCACATATTTTGAAAAGGGGAGTAACAAAATAAATTATCAACCACAAAACATTTCACATGACAAAGTGACTAGTATTAGCCTTACTTGAGGGAGTAACCACTGCATGAAACCCAAGAATACAACATCCTAGATGCGTTAGAGAATGTACCCAAACACAATAGACAATCAAATCATCTATGCTTTGCTACAAACATCTTTTATGCAATACATATGTAATTTATGATTTCTACTTACTTGCAAAAATTTAGTATTTAATTGCAATGCTTTGATTTCCTTATGCATTATAATGTACGTGGTGGAGGAATCATACCACATTCACATGCCAACACAACTGATACTCGAGTACTATCATTTTGAGCTCACTTTAGTAAAGGTAAGACAAGACCGTTTTATGATCCTTCTATAAGGGATATCTTACACACTTAGTCTTGGTAGTGATCAAAAAATTTATATATATATATATATATTTCTAAAATGACTATGGTAGGGTACATATTGGTTACACACATGGGTAATCCTTTGATGAAGACAAGGAAAAAACAAGTAATTATGGTTACGTTGGTCAAATATAGACGGCTACCTCAAAGATACAACATGATTATAACCCAATGGTCCTTATACATTGCTAAAAAATATTAATGGTCAATAATCATCTTCATGGTGATTTCTCTCATAAGGGCATACATAGGCTCACAACACAATTAATATCACACCGAGGACCTACTATGGTTCTCATAGTTACCATAAAAACTCAACAAGATGACCTTGTAACATTAGCACTAAGGAATTATAATCCAACTTACATGAGCTTGACATAAGTTACACACTAACAAGAAATGAGCAAGATGATTCCATGGTCACCAAGGTAAGATGCATCTAATGTAAATGTAACTAAATAATTTATGAAAAATGCTACAAGAAGTTTATAAGCTAAAATGATTATCATATGAATACAATGTACAATTCAATTGGGGACCTAAATCATTGACCAAATTGACCTATTATGATGAATCACACATCCTAATTATTTTATAAATATATATCTCACATAGTCGATGATGCATTATTTCAAATTGTGCACAAATAATTTCAATGTAAATGAAAATACAATAAATAATTTCATATTTTCATAGTTAATCCTATATTTTCCACATCATGATGAGTATACTAATGCCAACAATGTTGTCAACCTTATTGATCACTCCACACCAAAAACCAAACCAGCGGGTGAGATTTTCCTTATATGTGAGCCTAAGGAGACTTTCAAGGAACCTAATGGTCCTCAAGTTACATTGTTGCAAAGATTAATGGTCTTCCCTCTCATGGCATCCTTGGGTGAGCGCACAAAGATGGTGGACCAAAAATATGTCACTCAACGTTTTGGTCCCAAAAAAGCATATGGCGTGTGCCCTATATGGTGCATGCCATATGGTTTAGTGTGTCAAGCCTTTGGCTTTGACATACCAAGCCCATTTGGTGTGCACCAAATATTGTAATAAAAACATGCTCTCTCTCTCTCTCTCCTAGGTCCCTCAACCACTCCATGTATACATCTCACTTCTCCATCCTTATCCTCCTCTCTCTTTTATTCTCTCTTCCTTACATCTATTAGGGATAAAGTGAGAGAGAGAGAGAGAGGGAGAGAGGTGGAGGAGAGAGGATTTAGGGATATCATTTATAAGGTTTAAGGTTTAGGTGGGAGAGAGAGAGGTGAGGAGGAGGGAGGGAAAGAGGGAGAGACTAAGAGATAATGAAAGAGAAAGGGGGAAAGGGAGAGAGGGAGAAAGAAATTAGAATTTAGAACTTATGAACATAGCATTTAGGGGAAAGAGGGGGAGAGATAAGGAAGATGGATAAAAGGAAAAGAGGGAGAGAGGGAGGGAGTAAAGTGACAGAGAGAAGGGAGAAAATATTTAGGGTTGATGGATTGTGGCTATAGGTTTTATAGTTTTAGGAGAGAGAGAGAGAGAGAGAGAGAGGTTTTAGGATTCATGGTTAAATGGTTTAGGTTTTAGTGTTTAAGGAAAGAGATGGAGAGGGACAGAGGGGGGGAGAGAGAGGTAGGGAGATGGATGAGAGAGGGGGGAAAGAAATATATGGAGAGAGGTGGTGAAGAGGGACAAATGGGAAATATGGAGAGAGTGAGAGATGGGAAATAGATGTGGGGAAAGAGAGAAAGGGAGAAAGGAATTATAATTTAGGACTTATAGGTATAGGTTCTAGGAAATAATACATGGTTTAGAGCTTATGGTTTTAGGGTTTTGGTCTTAGGATTTAGGATTTAGGGTTTAGGAGAGAGAGAGAGAGAGAGAGAGAGTTCTCTTATCTCACTATTTCCTTTCTCTCTCTCTTCCCCACCTCTCTCCCCCTTCTCTTCCTATCCCCACCTCTTTGTCTCTCCCCGCTCTCCCTTTAGGGGTCCTAAGGGGTTATAAGGGGTCCTAGGATACATTAATATACTCTAGGACCCCTAAGGACCCCTAGGATACATTAATGTACCCTAGGACCCCTTACCATACATTAATGTATACTGAGGGATTGTAATGGGTTCTAAGGGGTCCTGAGGGGTTGTAGTATACATTAATGTATCTTAGGACCCCTTAGCATGCATTAATATATCTTAGGACTCCTAGGATGATTTAATGGTTAATGGGGGTCATAAGGGGTTGTAACGAATCATAAGTGGCCCAAAGGGGTCATAGGACCCCTTAGAACCCCTTAGGACCACTTAGCATATATTAATGTATCTTATAACTCCTAAGATATATATTAATTTATGTTAAGGGGTTCTAAGGGGTCATAAGGGATACTAGGATACATTAATGTATCATAAGACCCCTCAGGACACCTTATGATCCCTTAGGACCACTTATGACCCCTTACGATCCTCATTACCCATAAATGTATCATATGAGTCCTGGGGTACATTAATGTATGGTAAGACATCCTAAGGGGTTGTAAGGGGTCATAAGGGGTCATGAGGGGTTCTCGAATATATTAATGTATCATAGGACACATCAAGACCCCTTACATTCTCTCAGCGTACATTAATGTATGGTAAGGGGTCGTAAGGTGTCTTAGGATACATGACCCCTCAGGACCCCTTATGACCCCCATTATCCATTAATATATCATAAGAGTCCTAAAGGATCCTAGGATACATTAATTAAGACCCATTAATACCCCTTATAACCCCTATTAACCATTAACGTATCCTCGAAGTTGTAGGATACATTAATATATTCTAAGGGGTCCTACGATACATTAATGTATTCTAGGACCACTTATGACCCCTTATGAGCCCTTACAACCCCTTATGACCCCTTAACATATATTCATGTATGCTGAGGGATTGTAAAAGGTCCTAAGGAGTCATAAGGGGTCTTGAAGGGTCCTAGGATACATTCATATATCTTAGAACCCCTTAGGATACATCAATGTATCCTAGTACTCCTAGGATACATTAAGGGTTAATGGGGGTCGTAAGGGGTCATAAGTGGCCCTAAGGGGTCCTAGGATACCTTAATATATCCAAGAACCCCTTATAACTCCATAGGACCCCTTAGCACACATTAATGTATCCTAGGATTTCTAGGATACATTAATGTATGTTGAATGTATCTATGTTGAGGGATCCTAAGGGTCATAGGATATATTAATGTATCCTAGGACCTCTCTGGGCCACTTATGACCCCTTATAACCCACATTACCCATTAATATATCTTAAGAGTCATAGGAAACATTAATGTATGTTGAAAGGTCGTAAGGGGTGCTAAGAGGTCTTGAGGATACATTAATGTATTGTAGGACCCTTAGGTCCCCTTATCATACACTAATGTATCCTAGGACTCCTAGGATACATTAATGGTTAATGGGGATTGTAAGGGGTCATAAGGGGTCTTAAGGGGCCCTAGGATACATAAGGGGTCCCTAGGATGGGGTCCTAAAATACTATATATGGCATGCACATTTTTAGTTTCTTTAAGAAACACCAAGCCTAAGGCTATGTTTTCCTTGGGCATCCAACCCAAAAGCTTGGACGATTCAAATAGGCTTGAGATGTGTTTTCTAGAAAACATACAAATAATTACCATTTTTCTTTGCTCCTCGTTAGGTTTTCATGTGGTTCAACAACGACAAAATCAGACAACAAGATGTTATAAAACTCTTTGTTAGCTATCTATCCATATAATTTATTTTGAATTTTGATTATGTTAAGCTTTTCATATCTAATTTATTTTTTAAGTATGTTTGATTTTTTCCAAAAAACATTGTGTACTATTTTGGGCATAGATTTTGGCTTGTTCATCAAACTTTGAAACAAGTTACTTTATTAGAAACTAGACTCCATTCTACATACTTTAAAAAAAAATTGATTTTCAATTAGTTTTCAATGATTTTTAGAGGGAGCACGCTCAAATTTCATGTTTTCAAGATGTGTCCACTTTGAAAATTCTTAAAAAATCATACATTCATAAAAAATTAGTATAAAAATCAAGGATAAACTACATGGTGTTAGCTAACTTATCACCAAATTGATTAAAAAAAGTTAACATTTTAGGGAGAGCACACTAGATGCTATGTTATATTTTTCAAAAAAAAATAGGACCACTTTTTGTGCTCTCCATTTTTGAGAGCCTTAATATCCACCATTTTCAAAATAAATTAGGAGTTTAGAAACTAGATTTAAAGCACTACAACTCTTGTTGTTGTCACAATATCTAATATTTGTTTCAAATTCCACTTGAACAATACTCAATTCCATGGGCTTCCAGCAGAAGGGAAGCATTGCAAATTGTGGGGGCATACACAATATCTCAACCAAATTAGATATTGCCTTTTCAGGAGTCTTAAACTCCAATTCAAGTATCCTTAACAATACAAATAAGGAAATCTGATTTTCCAACTTGTATAGGTCATTCGTTATCTCCCTTGCTACAATGTGATTTGGAAACCAATGCGGTGATCTTAAGATTTCTAGTATAAAACATGCATCCATAGTAATGTTGCATGCGAGTATTTCTTCAGATAGATTGCCATTGTTGTTGTCTCTGTAATACCTTCTAATTTCTGGGTCTAGTGCCTAAATCTCTGCCACTAAATTGTCCACAGTGATGCATTTTAGCCTTTTGGCTATAACGTATAATACCCTCACCTTAGCATCCATAATTTCATACAAGTTCTTGTAGTGATATATTCCTAGCCCCACTCTTTGAGGTTCAAATATTTCTTGTTGCAGATTCCTTAAACATTGAGGAGTTCTAAGTATAATAATGGAATCTTCATATTTGATGTCATCCACACCTTTGAATTTACTGTCACTGTCTTTTTCTGTTGGAATCATCTGTACTAGAGTTATCTACAATCAATACAAAAAAAAAAAATTATAAATGAAGAATAGTTATTTGTAAACATTTCATCTACCCATATAGTATTTCAAGGGAAGAGAAAAATATGAACAAAAGATGTGATGTAATATTAGCGTTTGCACTAGAAATTGAAGATGTGATATAATGTTGTGATATTCTAGGTCAAGCAAAACAAAACCAAATGCAAAGCACAATGAAAACACAAAGTATACAAATCAACGCATGAAGGTAGCATACACGAAGTATACGTGTGAACATATCCAGATACAAAGAATACACACGAAGATATGTAGACTTAGTTCACTTGGCCCACAAGAGGCAGGAACGTCTTGTTGTGAGGTATTCATGACACAATCACCCATTGTGAGTGGGGACCCCCCTCTTTTGCTTGGCAATAGGTGTTAGGTGTTTTAGTTTGCCTTAGTCTATTGTCATTTTTAGTTGTCTCCAAGTCTAAGAGATAATTTTGAGCAACTTTACCCCTTCTTAGAATCAAGCTAGTTGAAGTTGTGGACTCCTCCAAGTCTAAGAGATAAGTTTGAGAAACTTTACCCCTTCTTAGAATCAAGTTAGTTGAAGTTGTGGACAAGGAGTCCAAAACTTGGCCAAAATCCTAGTAAGGTTGAGCTAGAGGTCCAGGATCTGATTAGACAATAGCAAGCCCATATTGGAGTTTAAGTTTCATCACCAAGAAAGAGTGAAGTTTGGGTTGGAAGGATGATCTAAGTTGGAACTAAGAGAACAATGATGGAAGAAATAATTATTGAATTTGAGATCGAGATGAGAATGATAAAGATAGTTGTCGAGTATGGATTTTACATGGAAGGTAAGATGCAGTCGAGAGATGAACCTTTAGCATGAAAGCATAAGAGTTTGAAGTCTTTTCAAGGGGGGATGAGATGAAAAAGAACAAAGAGGAAAGATGAATTCAGCATGGAAACATGAAGAGAATGAACAAAATAGAAGAATGAGAACTTGGGACAACTTGGATTTCAACCTAGCCTTGGACAAGGTGGTCCAAGGAGCCCTTGATTTCTGCCCTAAAGCTAACTAAAGACAAAGCTCAACTTACATAAAAGGAAGTTTCTAGATACCAAATAAGATGACCATATTCATCCATTGATACTTCAAAGTCTATGACATACAATGTTGTTCTTATGCTACTGAATACATCCTTTGTTTCATGTTGATTTTTTCAGCTATTTATTCCATGTGAACGGGATGAGAGCCAATAGTACACATCATCGACCAATGTGATCGAGCAACCAAAGTTGGGAGTAGTGATCACAATCTACATGTCAAGGAATACAAATATAATATAGAAAAAATTAAAAATTCTGTGAGATGTGAAATGATAAAAATTATAAAAAATGCAATAAATTTAGCGCCCATATTTCAAAATAGTATCCCGTACCATTTAGCTTTTACCCTTTTAATTCTTATCAACGCTTTGTCAAAAGACCATAAACTAAAAAAAAAGAAAGACAATATTATGTCATATAAGCTACCAATATGAGCATACAAGAAATTAAAAATGTCAAATGAATAGGAAATTAAAAACATCAAATGAATAGGCTAAACCATTTAGCTTTTACTACAGAACTTCATATGATGTCAGCGTCCAGAGTTACAAAATTTGAATGGTATATAAGGTAAATGGGAAGAAATCTGCTTCTGTATCTCCATAAAAGGGATCTTGTGTGCCAGAATAGCATCTTAATCGGGTCGAATGATGGATCCCAGAGTGAGATGTGAAATATCAATTTTAATTTTTTTAAATCTTTTTCGACAATTTTTTTGTCCAGAAATGATTTCCACGTAAACCTTTGCCTCTTCTAGATATTACTCAGAATCTTGGACATAAACTACTGGATTAAAAAGATTAGGAATTGGATAACTGGATATCAAAAAGGAATTTCCTTCATCTCTCTAACATAGTTATGTTCAAGGTTTCAGCCTTTAAGCCATTTTTAAAACATCATGGGAAAATGCAGATCTTACCTTATACCAGTCAGTATGAGCAAAAGCAAAAAATATTATAGCAAGAAAATGAAAAGCAACAAAGCAAGGAATCAAAACCTGAGCTAAATCTCCAAATTCCCAAAATATATCCTCATTACTTGTTTCCTTAAGGTTGTTGGGCCTTAAAAATTCCTAGAAGTTTTCATATAGTAAAATGAACATTCCTCAAAGCTCCAAAACATGAAATACACAGAATAAGCATGTGGCAAGAAGTGTTCATCCTCATGGACACTACATCTTCAAAAATTTTATAAGTCAATATAGGAAAATCTGTAGCTTTAGTTTCATGTATTTACTAAGTTTTGCTTCAATAATGAAATAACTTTTGGACCTTCCACATAATTTTTGGTTGTTGTTCTTCATACAATTTAGCAAGAATATATGTGTATCACACGTTGGAAAGAAAGAGAAGAACATACTTCATCATCATCTTGCAAATTTATGTCTTCAAATCTATCATGCAACCACACGCTATCATCTTTGGCTTCCCAAAGCTTCCTCCCTCCCACCAGGAATGCGTCTGTGCATAGAAAATAGAGTGAAGAAAATGCAAAACTACAAAAACTAAAACTTTAGATGGTATAAATAGGCAAATGGTTTTCTAGACTCAGTATAGCTCTGGAAAAACTGCATTGACTATGAAGGCAAATGGTTTTATTGAAAAATAAGAATAAAACTAGTAATCGCACCTTAGTGTGCAATGGGAATGTCGTAGAGTTATGGAAAGGTCATTTAAGTATTTGTCCCTTTGTTTGTCACTTCCTCTCACCCTCTCTAGATCTCCTTATACCATCTATATATATTTTAATCTCTTCCTTTTTAACTCTCCTTTTCTATGTTTCCCTCTCTATCACTCTCTATCCCTATATATCTCCCCTTTCTACCTCTTTCTCTATCACTTTCTACTTTATTGTTATGTCTCTCATTCTCTCCTCTTTATATATTTTCATCTCTCTCTCTCTCTCTCTCTCTCTCTCTCAACCTATATCTCTCTATGTCTCTCTTTTGATATCTCAACCTTTATCTCCCTAGATATCTCTATATCTCTCTTTTCACCTCTCTCTATCTCTTTATAAATAATCTCTATCTATATCGCTCCTCTCTCTCTCTCTCCCCTCTCCCTTAATCTCTTCTTCTTTATATCCTTTTTCACCCGTGGGACCGAGGAAATCCCATGAGCTCTGTTTCCTACACTATGATTGTGTGTTTGCTATACACAATAACTCAGCCTACAAATTCTCTCAAATTGGATGAAGAGGTAGAATTGGACGTGAAGAAGGCATCGGTTGTATCAAAAGACATAAGCCATGTAAAGTCCCCTCTGCTATTGCACAATGATTCAAGGTCCAAATCCATGCTCTGTACTATATAGATCATGTTTTGTGAAGGATTGTCAATGGATTCAAGGATAAGAATCACCTTAGAGATGGAATGCCTACACACAACTCTCAGATGAGCGCACTACAATGCCAGCAACAACACCCACTCCATACTCTTCTTGCAACCTAACTGCCTAATCCTCTCATTGATTATCTCCATATATTTCCCATTTTGACTCATGTCGAACACCCATTCGGAGATGAACACATGCTCAAGCCGATTAGTGCGCGAGTCAAAATCCTGATGACCTATCAAGAGCTCCAGCACAATGATACCGAAGCTTAAAACATCGCTCTTTTTGTTTAGGTTCCTGTAGAATGCATTCAGGTGTCCTTCATCTTGAACTTCTCCATCTCAAAATCATCCACAAGAGGGCTCAGATTCTCATCGAGCAATACGTTGGCCGCCTTGACATCCCTGTGAATGATCACCTAGAGAACTTACTTTTCTAATCCCGAAAACCTCATTTTTTCCTTGATATTATTTTCATATAGAAGCAAATGCTAAACAAATGCAAATATAAACAAACCGACAACGTGTAAAGTAAATCGATCTACGGTCGAAATTGCTTGAATGATAGTCATTCTTGTTTCTAGCAATTGCAACCGTTAGATGTAAAATAATAGGTTGGGGCTTTCCAAAATGGAAACGCCTACGACGTAAAAATATAAAATTTAATAAAAATATAGATGTTAATATGTTATTTCAAATGAAAATATAGAGATGTAGAGAGAGCATTGTTGGTTTCCAAAACCATGGATTGGAAATCCAAAAGCTTTGCCAATTCTCCTATAGGATTGCTTCAATCAGTCTTGATCAACGAACATGAATAATCTTATCCCCCTCTACTTTAGGCTTTGCTAAACCTAGGTCGGTAAAACCCTCACCACAAACACAAAGGTGTTTTTCTATAGCAAATTTAAACTTTCTTGATTTTTTAGGATGTCAAATGTTCCTTGAGGTTAATCAGAATAAGAATATATAATTCTTACTTAGTGTTTGAATATTATGAATGCTTTGCAATTGAATTTGTATTTGTGTAAAAGGAAAATGCTTTGGGTACGAGATAATATATTTCACAAGGATGAAATGAAAGAACTTCAATGCTCATGAAACTATAAAAAAGACCTCTTTGAGGAGATACAAAGGCCAGTTCCTTATCCAACTAATTGGGCAGAATGTAGTCAAGCTTTGTGTGAACCCTCATGTACACTTTGCAATTCAATTTCAGATTCCGTCCCCCATGAGGTCAAGGATGAATTGATAATAATATTTTTTTTAGTCTAAATGAATTTTAATTCCTTTGCAGGAAACCAATTAGAAAAGGATTTGCATAGATGAAAGCTTTGTATTCAACCCTAGATACTCGAAAACTAATATTAAAAAGCTTCAATTTTCTGACATCCAAAAATAAAGAGAAAACTTTGTATAACTGAAAATGCAAATGACCAATCCAATAAAAAACAACGAACTTACTTCCTCAATCTCGGACAGGAAACAAATTTTCTTTGTATTAATAAAAAATGTGAATACAATTGATTTACATTTTGGTTGCAGTCACCATCCATGCTATCTACCTACAGTGTCATCTTCCTCCTTTTTCTTATCTTATATTTTTTATATATTTGATTACATTTTACACCACACACACACTTGGATGAATGGTTTTCACACCCCTTTAGTGTGAAGAGGCACCACACCACCTTATGCTAAAATTAAAAAGTTCTTTTGAAAAAACTAGTCAACAAATTAACTAATAACTACCTATCTTTCGGATTTGGCTTTGGTCAAAAATCCAAAATAGACTATATGAACATAATATTTTTATTGGAGATAGTAAATTGGATTTTCTAAACTGGGTCTATTTTATATTGTTAAATTTTGATCATTTTCATCCTCTGGAGACATCAGTTTTGCAGCATGTCAAAATTACAGCATTTTTGAAATCTTTGCTCACATAATTTTGATTGTTCTTTTTGCCATTTCGCAACTCATTAAAATTCCCTCCATGAAATAGCAATTTTTTTTTTGTTTCGCTATCCTTCTCAATGATACTCAAGAAATAGTGAAAAATCACTATTTCGCTGCCTTGTAATATGATACTTGCGAAATAGAAAAAAGTTGATGTTTTGTTGCTCGTGTTTTTTGTTCCTGCGAAATAGAAAATGGTTCCTTTTAAATGTTTCCAAGGTGATCTCATATTTTGACCTCTTCAATACACTTTTTCCTTTGAAACATTAATTTCAATAGATAAATTTGATGCTTCTAAATGGAAAAAAATTAATGCTCCAACAATGGCTCTTTCTGGGGATGTATACTCCTTGTGAGTATAGCGAGAATTCAATTATCTCTGGAAGAAGCAGACCAAGTGACAATCAATTGGGTTATAGAGTCACTGTGTAAAAATCACATCATATATAATTTGGTAGCCCCAGGCCACCAAAATGAAAAAATATGTCTGATAAAATATGTTGATACTTTCCCTCAACCAACTGGACTTACTCTCTCTGATAATAGGTATCTTCAAATTATACACATACTCCTTGTAATATCTTCTCTTATCATAGTCCACAAACATATACATTACAACATCCTTTGTTATCAAATTTTCTATTGAGCATAGATATTTTCATTTCTGAATTAGAATGACATCCTGATTTAGTCCTATCAAAGGGATTGATACAAAATTGTAAACCTTTATATCCTTGAAAATCCATGAATTTAGTGTCATTGTCACTACTCTGATTATGACAACTTTGCAAAAGCACACCCTCTTTATCAAAGTCTAAAACTTCCAGCATTGTTGATGCCATTATAGTATTAGAGTCTGAAACATCACTTATTTTATTGATTGCATCTTTTAATAATATGTTCTTACTTTCAAAATTGTGTTGTTCATCTTCAAAAAAAGGTACATTGCTCTAGCTTTCCTCTATATTTTCTAATGTTTCATCGTGAAAAATATTGAAATTACCTTTAGGTTTTTCTTTTTTTATATGCTGATCAGATTGCATGTATTCATTAAATACATCATCTTTTTGAGTGTCATCATGTGCTTCATCAACCAAGCCAATATCTTCATTATCTATATAAATTTCCTCCTCTCATATGTGTACTGATTCACTAGTCTATTTGTTCTGGTGGACTGAGAAAAAAATTGCACCATTTCTCTGAATATGTTTCTGATATTCAATGTCTACTAAATCAGAAACCTCTTCTACACTAAGGAGACCCCCCCATTAGCATCATAATATCTGATATGCATTTCCATACATATCTCATAGTGTATGAAATCTTCTTCATTTTTATCTATTTTAACACACTTGCGTCATCATGGTTCTCAAGTATGGATGCTTCTTTATCTTCTACATGACTAGTGCATTCATCTTCCTTATTTAAATTTGAAACATCACTAGATTCTTCTTATAAAATGCCTTCATATATAGTTTTGAGAAGATGCCTTACCTAAGGATTATAATAAATCCCTAATTCATGCAAATTATCTGGCAATGAAGGTTTTACATCCACCAATATTTATTTATAGACGTTAAACATCCTCATGAATACGTGTGATGTAGTTTCATCTTCATATCTCCTTATATTCATAAACTCATCCAAGGCAGACATATAAGATTCTTTTTTCTATAGTACAATTCTGATTTTTTTTTAGTATGGAGCATACATTCTCCTTTTCCTCATCCTTTATCACATCTCCATCTATTTCACATGTCCTATCCACACACGCTTTCCTTCACCTTCTCTTATCTGATGAATTCTCTCATTGTACCAAGAAATGCATGCTTGAGTATTTGGGATATGTAACTGCATCTAGGGTCATCATTCTCTTTGTATCTATTGAAAGAAAAATTTGTACAAGGCCCCAAATCTATGGTGTGATATTGAGATTCTTTTTGTGTATATAAATACCCATCCTCTTCAACTATACCATGAAACTCATCTGAAAACCATTGCTCGAATTCTCTCCATGATGAGATGCTTTGTGTAGGAAGAGATTCATATGCTCATCTTGCATAATCCTTTAAAGTTCTGAAAAATAACTTCATAACCTGATCCTCTATATTAATCTCACGATCCTTTATAAATGTGTAAAATACATCCAAATGCTTAAGTGCTAATTCATCCCATTCCCCATGAAACTTTGGTACAAGCTATGAAAGTTTAGGGACTAACTTATTAGGAATACATTGAAATATTGTGAGATCCAATGGCCTAATGCCATCCGAAAAAAATGGTTTTCTCTGAAATGGCTGCTAATTTTGGTACATTTTGAATATCTGAAATTGTAGTAACTTATTTCTTTATACATTAGGTTCTTGTCAATAGAGTCGCCACCTCTTTCAAAGAGGAAAACATTAATTATCTCCTTTTGGGTCTTCTCCCTTAGTAGAGTCACTTACTGAAAAATTTAGTTGAATAATAGAGTTGCCACCTTCTTGTTAGAAGGAAAATATTTGTTGTCTTCTGAATCTTTTCTCTCAGTAGAGTCTATCTTTATCCCCAGAAATTCTGAAAACTGTTCTGATAAAAATAAAAAATAAAAAAAAAAACAATTCCCCAGCAGAGTCACCAATCTGTTGGTTCCCAAAACCGCAGATTGGAAATCCAAAAGCTTTTCCAATTCTCCTATAGGATTGTTTCAATGAGTCTTGCCCAATGAACATGAATAGTCTTATTCCCCTTCCCTTTAGGTTTCACTAAACTTAGGTGGGTAAAACCCTCACCCCAAACACAAAGGCATTTTTTATAGTGAATTTAAACTTTCTTGATTTCTCAGTATGACAAATGTTCCTTGAGGTTAATCAGAATAAGAATATATACTTCTTACTTGGTGTTTGAATATTATGAATGATTATGAATTCTTTGTAATTGATTTTGTATTTGTGTATAAGGAAAATGCTTTGGGAACAAGATAATATATTTCACAAGGATGAAATGAAAGAACTTCAATGCTCATGCAAATGTAAAAAAACCCTCTTTGAGGAGATACAAAGGCCAGTCCCTTATCCAACTAATTGGGCAGAATGTATTCAAGCTTTGTTTGAACCCTCATGTACACTTTGCAATTTAATTTTAGATTCCCCCCCCCATGACATCAAGGATGAATTGATAATAATATTTGTTTTAGTCTAAATTAATTTTAATTCCTTGGCAGGAAACCAATTAGACAAGGATTTGTATAGATGAGAGCTTCATATACAACCCTTGATACTCGAAAACTAATATTAAAAAACTTCAATTTTATGACATCTAATAGTAAAGAGAAAACTCTGTATAACTAAAAATGCAAAGGAAAAATCCAATAAAAAAAATGAACTTACTTCCTCAATCTCGAACAAGAAACATATTTTCTTTGTATTAATAAAAAAGGTGAATACAAGTGATTTACATTTTGGTTGCAGTCACTAGCCATGCTATCTACCTACAGTACCATCTTCCTCATTTTTATTATCTTATATATATATATATATATATATATATATATATATATATATATATATATATTTGATTAAATTTTACACCATATATATATGTGGATGAATGGTTTTCACACCCCTTTAGGGTGAAAAGACACCACCTTATGCTAAAAATTAAAACATTCTTTTGAAAAAACTAGTCAACAATTTAACTAATAACTACCTATCTTTCAGATTTGGATTTGGTCGAAAATCCAAAATAAATTATACAAACATAAGATTTTGATTGGAGATAGGAAATTTGATTTTCCGAACTGGGTTTGTTTTAGATTGTTAATTTTTGATCATTTTCATCCTCTGGAAACATCATTTTTGCAGCATGTCAAAATTACAACATCTTTGAAATCTTTGGTCACAAAAATTTGATTGTTCTTTTCACCATTTCACAACTCATTAAAATGCCCTCCGCAAAATAGAGAAAAATTGTTGTTTCACTATCCTTCTCAATGATACTAGCGAAATAGTGAAAAATTTCTATTTCGCTGCCTTGTAATATGATACTTGCGAAATAGCGAAAAGTCGATGTTTCGCTACCTGTGTTTTTTGTCCCTACAAAATAGCAAAAATGGTTCATTTTGAATGTTTCCAAGGTGATCTCATATTTTGAACTCTTCAATACACTTTTGCCTTTGAAACATTAATGTCAATAGCTAAATTTGATGATTCTAAATGGAAAAAATTAATGCTCCAACAAGCATGACATGTGGAGTAAATAAAAGAGATAAAAATGAAATAATTTTTTTCCTTGACAACTATGTGCATTTTATTCCTCAAAATGGGTAAACATGATTGATATTTTTCAAAGCTTAATAGAAAGAGACAATGCCCTTCAATTTTGTGAAAGGATGAATTTACCTACAACTTTTTTCCATTAAACATGATAATTAGTGGTTGGACTATATGCTTTAGGCTTAATTGAATGCTATCTTTTGTTTATATTAGATATATTATATGTTTAATATTTATTGAAAGAGCCAAACCTTAAATGGGTGAGGATTATTCAAGGTAAATATTTCCATAATTTCAGTGAGGAAGAGGTTGCAAGAGTTAGTGAACTTCTTAGGGGATCTAGGATATGGAAATTCATACCTTGATCCAGGGGTATTAGTGAAGAACACATCACTTGGAACATCAAATATGGAACCAAAGCTCTTTTCTAGCAAGACTCTTGGGGGGTATCCTAGCATCAATAAACTTATGGGATAAAAAAGAATCATAAATTTTTTTTTTAATAGTTGAGGGGTCTTGGTCAAAGACTACATTTTACCTTCCTCGCTAAACTTTGTAGTCGGCTCATGACAATGGAAACAATTTGCAGAATTTGGTTTAGATCCCACGGACTTGGAGCAACTTAATTCAATTCTTAAAGATAGATTCTTTTTGCTCAAATAGGGTAAGGATGAACTAATATGGATTGGTGCCAAATTAGGAGTTTACAATGTGAAAGATGGATACATAATCCTATCAGGTAACCTCCATCAGACCCACTCTCAACTGCCAATTCATTTGTGTTGGAATAAGGTATGTTTACCAAAGGCAGGGCTATTCTCTTGGGCAACTATTCAGGGAAGAGTACTTGTTGCTGATTGGTTCAATAAGTTTGGGTACCATGGTCCCTCAATGTGCATGTTATATCATAACAATGATAAAGATTCAAATCACTTGCTGCTATATATCCTATCCCTTTGCATCAGAATGCTAGAAATGACTATGTGCTAAATTAGTTTGGTCAACAACACTCCCCTGTGACATTTTATCTCTTTTTAACTCATGACCCCAGTTATACAAGGAATGTGTTTGTGGTAACCTATGGATTATTTCACCTTCCATTTTGATTTGGGAATTATGGAAAGAAAGGAACATGAGGATTTCTCAAGATAAAACAATTGACAAAGCCTCTTTACTTAACAAGATTTAGGTGGCTATTGTAGAACTAATGAACTCTCGCATCCAATCACAATATTATCAACACAAGTTTTATACGAATTGGGATGGTAAAATGCTTAAAAGTTGGTTTGGTCTTAAGGATCCACCATCTTAGATAGAGGAATTATAGAAAATGCAAATACCAGAGCTAACCGTCAATGGTTTTCCCCTCCCCTAGGATGGTTCAATTTGAATTTTGATGGGGCCTCCAAGGGAAACCTAGGTCCATCAGAGACAGGTTGCATCATTCACTCCAGTCAGGGTTTAGTGATAGAAAAAAATTCTAGACCTTTGGAAATCAATACCAATAACATGGATGAGTTCAAAGCACTTCTTTTTGGTCTTTCAAGAGCAATTGAGTTGGGATTAGGAAATTTGGAGATTGAAGGGGACTCGATGATTACACTAAATGCAATTAGAACCAGACCCACCCCAAATTGGCATCTTCAAGAAACATTGGAGGTCATCTTAAATTTGGTAGATAAATTTGAATCCATAACGATCAACCACATTTACCAAGAAGGAAACCACTTGGCAGATGAGTTGGCTAACCAGGCTGCATTGGGAATCACTCTTAGATACATATGTACTTCACCAGTGGTGCAAGATTTTGTGCAAGTACCATTTTCAATGGCTTTATAGCACCCAATGGTCTTTTCAAATTTAAAATATTTCCTTGGCGGGAGTTGGTAACTTGTCCATTCCGCTTGACATCCGAAAGATGAGAGGAGTTTTCTTCTTTGCTCACGACACCATCACTTCTCTTTTGACATCTACTGCTCATCCTCTTTAGTCAAATCAATTAGATGTAACTCCTTTTAGGGGATCAGAGTCTCAAATCCTTATGCATTCTTCTTAGTAATGACTACAAAGGCATGTCTTTCTTGAGAGCCAAATTTAGTAAGAGCCAGATATTTAATTCTCTTCCTAGGTCGTATAACCATATGGCTCTCTATTCTTGTAGGCTAGGTTTAGGATGAGTCATAAATGGAAAGGTTCTAAATCATCTCCATCTCACGCCAGAGAAAGTTGATAAGATTGATTGATAGTTGCTTAACGGGTTGGAAGTGGTCTTTTGGTAGCAAGTTGCATGGTTAGATTGTACTTGATTGGGCACACCTACATAATCATAAGCAGTTCTTGAGAAGCGAATTATTGTTCCTAGATAGAAGATATTTGGATTAGGGTAACAGTTTGGTTCTAGAAGAGGATATTTTCATCACATATTCTTTACCTATGGATTCTTTGATTAAGCTTTGATCAGACCTGGACCAAATTGCTTTCAACGAACCCATTAACACTCTCAAACTCAAAGTTGTCTATAATTTTTACCACAGAATGGTTTTACACGCAATGAGAAAAGTGTTAGGATTTAATTTTCATAGAACCAACCATCACTTTAGAGTGAATAAAAATATCTATGTTGGCTTTCTGGAGAGCATTGTGGTTGTTGGTGTTCACAAGGTCATGGCAGAGGAACTTTGTCATCGCCTCTTCAATGAAAATTTTCTGATTGGTTTGCATGGGGCAATTGTAAGCATTGATGTGGATCTCACAACCCCCACTTCCTTGGGACCTAGATATAACCATATCAGCCGGGGAACCACTCTTAAATCTTGGCTCATCCCCAAGGAGGAACATTTATGGTGGGCCTCCTAGGCATCTCTTCATCCTTTAGGGCAGGGGTGGGAGGACCACCAAATAAGGAGGTATATGATGAAAAAAGGTGTCGCCTTTCTGTCAAAATTTCTAGGTTTGGAAGATGGTTTGGAAGCTTCATTTGGGGATGACTTGGACAAGGATCTTGATTAGGTTTATCAATATAAATATGATGATAATCTGTATGGTTTAGCTAGCAAGGATTTCTCTAATTTAGAGGAGGACAATACAGAGGCAGAGGATGTAGATGAGGATGATGAGGAGGATGAGGTAGAGGAAGCAAATGATGATGTTGCAGAGGAGGATGTTGAGGATGATGTCAAAGATGAGGAACAAGACTCAGATCACTTGCAAAATTTAGAAGAACACGCTGAAATAGAGAGTGTATCCTCGACAACAAGAAATGAGGACAGATCTTCCTCATTCTCAGATTAGCATAGAAAGCTAAGTGCATTCTGAGTTTTTTGTCATGTTACTGCTCAGATAGTCTTACTTTTTTTTTTCTTTCCTTAGGATGTTTAGGATGTCAGGAGTTATAAACTATTTAGTTACATTGGGTAGGAGCATCTGTTGGCTCCATTTTGGCTTTAGACTAAGCTACAATTGTTCAGGCTTAGTGACTAGGAGCACTTGATTGCTCATTTTTGGATTCTAGACTACTTATGTTGGTTGTCTCTAGATTTTAGTTCAGACCTTTATGTATATGTTTTATATTAATGTGTTTTACTCTACCTCGACCTCAGCCTCTTATGCACCAAAAAAATATATTTATTGATATTTTATTTATAATGTTTATACTATTTTTATTTTGATATTTTATATTTTATCTAACATATATTAACAAATATAAATACAGTTTAATATGATTGATATGTAATATGCTTTTACATACTATATATATAGTATTATTTTCTTTATTTAAATATTATTAAATATAAATTATATAATATATATTTTAGAGATAATATGTTGGCAAGTTGACTCCTAGAGGACACATGACTTATTTTGTGTTGTCATCATGGCAACAAAGTCATATTAAGTTTCTGTCAAAGATAACTTAGAACATAAAATGACTAAGTATGGAAAACAGGACAGACAGAGTTATACAGCGATCAACACATCAGCGCACATGCGAGTGACTGAATCTTAAACCTATAGGGAGAGTTCACATATATAAATAGCTCCTTTTTTATAGGTAATATCTCTAAAGTCTACAGTGTCACTATTAGGTAAATACCAAAAGTGTCCATCTATACAAGATTGTATGAGGTTCACACATGAAACCAAGTTGAAGCATATTACTACATAAGAAACTAATCATGATACTTCCATTTATTTTACAAAGAACAAAAGAAGCTTATGAATGCATGTTTAGCATGATATAGTTATAATCCAAACTCCTTGATAATCCAAAATGAGAAAAATTGAATATGGAAGATGTGACTTGTGATAAATTATAATACACACCATCTTACTTGATGAAATTATTTTTCCATTAGTATGCAAAGAAGATCTTTGGTAAACATACACCGAAAGACAGGACAAGAGAAAACCAAAAATACAGATATCAGAGATCACCGAAAATTGCTAAGTACAAAGAAAATCGTCGACATAGTTTAGTGTGTAAACCAAAAATGCAAAGTGAAAAGGATAAAGAGGAACCTGACAGTGGAACCTGATGAGAAGGATATAGTGCAACCCTGAGAGAACAGTCAAAGTGGAACCTGAGAGACAGTTCAAGCAAGGAACACCGAGAGACAGTCAAACCAATTTTAGAGCATAACCAACTGACATAAACCGAAAGTCAGTTGAAGCCCGCAAAAAGTGGATCTGACTTCCACGTCAGATAAAACATTCTTATTATATTTATAGAGTCTTGATTTTTTTTAAACCCATTAGTTTAGGGACAAGAAACATTATTGTAAGTGTTTTAATCAGTCTAATTGATTTAAAACACATAGACTAAAAGATCAAGGTCAAGTTGTAAACCTATGATCTTAGAGTTAATATCGTTTTATGTGAAACTTAATTAGGTCAATCTATCTTATAAATAGATGTTGTAATCATTCACTATTATGGATGAGAGGATGAATGTAGCCTACAAGCACATCTATGGACCAGACTGAAAGTTTCAAGAACCATAACAACAAAAGGTGAATTTGGTTATCAAGAACCAAGAACAGAGGCTACCGAGCAACATAGGTATTATTCAATCACATTAGGTGATACACTTATACATGTAATCTTGAATGGATCTGTAATAAAAAATAGGAGATTGCATACACTCAGGTCAAAGTGCAATTTTATTACATTCTAACAATTGAAGCAAAGTGTAAAAATCCTTTCAAGGAAGGTGGATTTAACAATCCAACTGTAAATCTCGTAACCGAGTCCACGCTAAACAGTGTTGCTAAAGCTCTTAACAGAGTAGAATTTAACAGGTCTCTGCAGATACTCCTAACATGGTAGATCATTAGAAGTGATCAAATTGTAAGGCTTAACCAACCCTTTCCAATCTGCAGATAGTGAAGAATTTGTGGGTGCCATCCCCACCACAGTTTATACTTCCTAACAGGAGTTTTCTGCGTTATCATATCTTGTGTTATTTGTAAATTACTTTCATGAATGTTTCTATGAATGATCACATGTTTGATTAAGTTAAAAGAATTAATATGTCTTACATCAAGATAGTATAAAATAGATGGTTGGATAAACATTTGATTACTCAAAGGATAAAGGTTAAAAGATACAAAAATTTTAGAGGTATTGATTCACCCCTCCCCTCTCAATACACACTTCCCATTAATTCCAACAATTGGTATCAAAGCTAAGTCTCTTATTTGGAAAGCTTAAAGGCTTAAGAGAAAAGATCATACAATCACTAATACATTTGGGGTCGATTTGCGATAGCCATGTGTCGCAATTGTGGAACAAAGGATGTAAAAGCCCATAAGTTGTCAAAGATGAAACCACGACCCATAGAAAAGAATAAATTTTTTCCAAGAAGCTTTAGGAACCCTCAAGAAAATTAAAAAAAATAGATCGTGCTCTCCACTTCCTGTACTTGGGACTTGTCATCATGGAAACAAGATGGATTGAGATATCATGTTGGATGCAAACAGGGG
>MU224310.1:19907-47044 GCA_018584345.1 Thuja plicata | reverse complement strand
CCATTCACTCATAACATACAAAAAATTGATCCACGACAACATACATTCTAAATTCATGAAAGAATTCCACAAGCTTGAAGACAACCAAAATATATTAAATACAAATCTTGAACATGGATTTTTATGACGGAAAAAGAAAGCGTTTTGCAATATTTCCATAGAGACAAAGATTGAGTTCAAATTTTATCTGCAAAACGAAGGCATACCAGTAGATGATCGTGTCTAGCAGCATAGATTGTTTGTCAAAAATAGCAAAAAATATTTTAAATGATCATATTTTCTAATGTAAGAGAAGCCTAAAGTTGCAGAGATGTATAAACAATAGTATAAGGGTTTCCATACAAAAGGAACTACCCACAAGAGGGTTTTTCTTCATTATTTCATGCCTGGCCACAAAGATCTCCTTAGATGCCTTTCGCCGCAGAGATACCTGACCACAGAGATCTCCTCAGATGCCTTTCGCCGCAGAGATGCCTGGCGCCACAGAGATAGAAGATAGAAATGACCAACATTTTTTTTTTTTATATCCTGTTAACGTCGCAATTGCGACATTGTCGGGTTATAATTGAAAAAAAAAAGCCAAAACCACATAACATTTTCCCGCCGTCGCAAATTATTGTCTCAATTTCACCCCAAATATATTAGTGAATAGAGAAGTACAAACTTGACAAGAGTATTGAGAATCAGAAGCTAGAAATTTAGATCTTCTATGAGTAGTATAAAGAAGCTAGAATCAAGATGACATAACTATTAGATGAAAAAAAAATATTATGGCATCTCGTTGTAATGATACACATTACCACGAGGAAGAGATGCCGGATTTTTTTGAGTCTTCAGGACCAACTACTAGCAAAGTATCAGACACATCAGAAGAAAGCATGACAAGCCTAAATGAAATCAACCAACATTTGGCTGGACAAGTGAAATCTCTGCAAATCGGTCAAGACACACAGATGGTAAGAATGATTGATGTCATGAGCAATGCTATACAAGAAGAGAAAGAAAGAACACTAGCTATTGATGATAGAAGGAAGATTACTGAAAAGCTACAAGAGAAAGAGTCAGGAATACAAAGATTAACAAAACATTATCACGAGATTACAAATTAGATTATTATTATGAGTCAAGAGGCAAACAGAATGAATGTTGAACTCATTGAAAGAATAGAAGCTATCAGTGAGCTAAGGGAAGAAAATGAAAAGTTGAAACAAGAACTCATAATTCAGCAGTAGCATGATGAAATTATCAAGAAAGCTGAAGAAAGCAATAAAAGAATGGATGATTTTCTTGATGGACAACAAAGAATGAACAACAACACCAGTCTAGGCTATACTGAGAATGGAGAATCACCCAATCAAGCTGATCCAAAGAATGTCTATGCAAATCCAAGACCAAGAAAGATGATATGCAATCACTATGGAAAGCAAGGCCACACATCAAATGTATGCAGAAGCAAAATGAAAGGTATTCCTAAATCCACATCTTCATTCATAGGATTTTGT
This sequence comes from Thuja plicata, assembly GCA_018584345.1. Classification (NCBI taxonomy): domain Eukaryota; kingdom Viridiplantae; phylum Streptophyta; class Pinopsida; order Cupressales; family Cupressaceae; genus Thuja; species Thuja plicata. The sequence goes on along the minus strand of MU224310.1, from coordinate 45,542 downwards.
TATAAATGTAACAAGAAAGGACATAAAGCATATGAATGTAAGTTTGAGAGGAAACAACCAAAGAAGGAAACCTACATGGACAAATACTATCCTACTTGCAAAATGAATGGGCACACAACTCTTGAATGCTGGAAAAAGAAAATGCAAGCATGGAAGCCTAAAGGTCAAGAAACTGCCTATAAACCAAAAAGAGTCGGTAACTAGTACATATGAGATTACAACACATGGAAAAATTATACAACATGTGGAAGATTTAGTCACATTGCTACAAATTGTATGAGATAGTGGACAAGAAAGTCTAGAGGCTAGACTAACCCCAGAATGACATGCTTACACTGTCATAAAGTTGGTCATCTCAAGAAAGACTGCTGAGACTGAATGACAGAGACCAACACATTCCCCAATGGAAATACCATTGAAGACATCCAGAAGATGAGAAATAAAATGTGGAGGAAAGCTACTAACACTGATGAAGATGCAATTGGTGAGACCCTATCCAATGGATCTGGTGACATCACCACCCCCACCTAAGCAGAACAAGTAAGTATGGAACTGCATTACACTAAGTAATATTTTACATCAGCTCCATAAAATGTTGATGAAATGCCAAATTAGCATAAGTAAAGATGCATTATGATATTACTTGTTAAAATCTATGAAAACTATTCCATCGGGTAATACATATCAAAATCCATCGGTATACACTCAAGGCTAAACTACTTACACTTACCAAAAATAGTCGGTTAACATGTAAAAGCTAAATTTGCTAGTGTAAACTGAAAATTGTCAGTAATCAAGCAAGTTGAAAAAGTTGTTTTCGCAAAACACCAAAACCCGTCGATGAAAGTAAGAAGTTAGAAAACTGCCATGAAGCATCACATTGTCACCAAAAAGAGAAGTTAGTGTTTAACTTGATGACTCCGTCTTCACACATCGAGGAGTGGTTGAGCATTAATGACTCATTTTAGGGAAAATGTCTATAAAAAGGTGACAGAAGGGTTTCATTTCTCACCTGTGACTTGAGAGAACGACCAAAGAAAAAATAGAGTGAGAAGAGACAACATTGTAGAGTGAATCCAATCCATTAGAAGGTACTCCAAGAAGATCAGTTGCAACAACAGAGGTTGAAGTCTGTTCATCTTTTACATAAAGCCCTAAATGTATGAAACAATGACCATGACTTCAAAAACCACTAAACTGAAGAGCATCGAGAAGAAAAAGGTCAAACTTTTCAAGAATTCTATCTATGAGGAACCCCATTACAAGATATCCCTAGAGGTTTCATCACAACCCAACAATGCTGGAGCATTCTTGCGAATACGAGCTAGGGTTTTTCTCATCGAAGACGTGTGAGCATACATTCACTGCAAGATTGCAGAAATTGGTGACCTAGAGGTTGAACAAGCTTTCAAGAAGCTATGTAATGATGATGGATCTATTAAATATGAGAACAAGCACATAGAAGTGAAAGGGATAAAAAATTCCCTATTTTTCCCAAAGGTATTCAAGACCGAGTGGATTTGGTTAGTACTAAGCAAAATTCACAACCACAAGCTATGGTTGGATGAGCCTAAAATGATAAATCGAGATGTTATTCATGCAGTCACCAGTTATCCAATAATTGATAAGGTACAGACATTGAAACACCCACCCAAGGATGAAATTGAAAAGAACACAAGAGCCAAGTGTGATAGAAGAGGACTTAACGTATCCACTATCACAAATGATGAACTGAAATTTGGAGCATGTGTCCTAGGCTAGAAATTATTTCAAGCTAGTAGGATGAACAACATAGCATCTAGACAGTGGATACAACATATAAAATTATAAATAAAGGAACTCAGTTGGATCTATCAAAACTTCTACTCAACCAGTTAGAAGAAAACTTGAGAACAATCAGAAATGCAAAGACAGATACATGTAAGTTTGGCTCACTTATCATGTGCATTTTATTTTACTTCCAAGAATATTTTCCATCAGTAGGAGATGTAATATGGGATACCACTAGACCAGTCACCATATAGATCAGTGAGTACATAAAATCATTGGGATACAATTTTGAGATAGTCATGGATGAGTACTTTACTGGATTCAAGGAGAAAATGCAGAAAAGAGTAAGGATCTCAGAGCAACTAATTGAGAAATTCAAGAATTATATATGTTTCATGGTTGACACAAACCACATACATCAAGACTTTTGTACCAAGGAAAACATGGTTACAACCATTAGACTATGAGGTAAACATTGATCAAGCATCCAGTGCAATCGATGCATTGATAAATGAACCCTTAGACAAAACACAACCAAAGTTCGACACTTATGAAGAGGCCAAATAAAGAATCAAAATTGGCTTGGTTGTAAATAAAATAGATAGGAAGAAAGATAAAATGGTAAAGAACTTGAAGAAAAGGTTTTCAGACACAGAGGAAGAAACCAAAAAGTTAGAAGAAACTGAGGGACAGTCACCTGTCAGTGAGGCTGAGCAGGAAAGCGACTCTGAGTCTATAGAGTCATATACTCTATTACCAAAACCAACTAAGAAGCCTAGAACCATAGCTACTTCAAGGACAAGAAGTTAGACAGCTAAGGACACAAGTCCTTCACCATTGAAGAAAGGTCAAGTAAGGACCTAAAAGAGGATTCTGACAATACAGAAAAAAGGGCCAACAAAGAGAAGAAAGTTCATTAGAACCAGGGAAGATATTGAGGACACATAATAGGATGAAGGTGTTCAAGAGGAAAAGAACAAGATACCTAAAATAGTTGATGAGGTATGTGCCTCAATTATCAATACAGGTTCAGTAAATACAAGGAAGGTAAAGCAATGGTTAAAATTGGATCCCTTGGATCAAAATAAGATCAAGGAGGCAATCATCAAGATGATGTGTATATACAAATACCTCCCAATCCAACTGGTAGATAGTATTCCCAAAGAACTTCAAGATAACTATCAGCAAGATGGACTTTTTCCTTGCACTCCAAGAAAGAAATCAGCAAAAGAGCCCTAGTATCAGTCATGCCTCCTAAATAAAAAATGGAGGAGATCAAAGAAATGATGAAGGATCACTCCAAAAGAATCTCATCAAAGATGAGAGCCTACCAAGTGCTTAAAGGACATCTACTGGATTTAGACTAAAAAAGTGAAGCCAAATGGAGGAAAATAATTAATATTCCTGAAAAGGATACAAGTCCCGAGCCATAGAGAGCTCTAACCAAGAATCAAGAAACCAAGGATGATCAAGCTACTAAAAGAAAAAAACCAATTATCATCACAAATGTTGAATTGGACAAAGAAGAAATGGACACCATAGGAAACAAGGATATGGATGTTGCAGATGATACATGGCTGGACACCACTATGGACAACATTGTGGACAACACAATCATTGACATAACCAATGATCCATCAAAAGAAATACAAAAAGATGAAGATGTCACTGTTACCCAGGACAAGACCGATGAACAAGACACTAGAATTGACACTTCACAGGTGAACATATCAAGAAAAATTCCAATATTTATGCAAGCCATCAATATACTTCAAGAAAAAGACAAATCAACTGACAAAGATTCAAGCATTCCTAAGGATGTAGGCGATGAAGGAGAGAAATACAACACCGATGACCATAATGTCATCAGAGACACTCAAATTGTAACTAAAACTGACAAGGTTACAAAAGGAGATTCAAAGAAAACAAATGGAGACACTACTAAGAAGGATGTACAAACAAAGGAAGATGAATTACATAAGGATACCAATGAAGGAGATAAAACAAAAGATGGCACTCCTAAGGAAACCAAAAAGGTTGCTACAGATAACATCAAGGTTGATGTGGAGATGTCCACTCAAAACCAACAAGCTAACACCAAGGCACAACAACAAAAAGAGGCAACACCCCAAATCACTTCATCCAGCACAACAGACAAAGCTGAGAAGCCAGCTATGGTCCTACATTCAAGTGAAACTCGGAAGAAGAAGAAGAAATCCAAAAAGACTAAGTTGGAAGTCACTCTAGATGAGATAATTGAGATACCCAAATGTGACCCAACTACACTAGACTATGAAGCACTAAAAGAGTATGGTGAAATATGCCAAAGGAAGGCACTACAGGAGAAGCTAAGAAAGGAGCATAGAGACTCCATGGTACTAGAGACAACTAGGGACATCTTGCATCACATTGTACCCGATGTTGATGTTGATCATAGTAAACCTATCCTTGATCAACTAGCCACTCTCACCGAGGCCATCACAATGCAGAACATTGATGTAGAAAAGGAAATTAAGGAGAGAGAAGAGTAGAAATATCAGCACAAAATTATTTAAAAGATCAGCCAAGAAGTGGTAGAAAACAAGGTAAAGCTTTCAGAATTAGTAAGTGAATTAGATCCAATAATTTATGAAGCTATTTCATTAATACAAAAATTGAGCACACTTGAAAAATTCACTAAGGAGCATAGTGATAAGATAGCAAAGTTAGATTCTGATCTAGCTACAAGTGCTAAAGGCTTAACCACTCATGACAAAGCAATAAAGTTGCATTATGAGAAAATTGTTGAGATAAAAAGGTTAAGACAGGAACTCTAGGAAGCAGAAACACAATTTAGGGAAGAGGTTACCGAGCTCCAGGCTCAACTTCTACCAAATCTAACACTGCTTCAACAGTACATCAGTTCAGCAAGACAACTGATAGCTACCCCTGAGATGTCTGTAGCAGACAACATCTACGATATGCATGAAAGAATCACACTCGAGCACATGGCTCTAGAAAACCTGAAGGACAAATGAGAGAAGATGATGAAGGACATGAAGTTCTCACACTCTCATATTTTTGATAAGCTATAGGTATAAACCTTTTCCCTTAATATCAAAAAAGGGGGAAAATAATGATATGTACAAATTAGAAACAATACAATACAGAAAAGAAAAAAAAAGGGAGTATAATGATATGATATGATATATAAAGCACAAGGTGAAAAAGAACAAAGTCTCATGTACATACACTTATACTATACCGACATATGCATAGGGGGAGTCATGAAATGACTAAGGAATATATATGGTGTACATGCTAAACATTTTGTTAGTATTTTGCACATATCATTTTTTGATACTAATGTCAAAGGGGGAGATTGATGAAATTATTTTTCCATTAGTATGAAAAGAAGATCTTCGGTAAACATACATCGAAAGACAGGACAAGAGAAAAATGAAAATACAGATATCAGAGATCACCAAAAATTGCTAAGTACAAAGAAAACCGACGAAACAATTTTGTGTGTAAACTAAAAATGCAAAGTGAAAAGGATAAAGAGGAACCTGACAGTGGAACCCAACATGCAAGATATAGTGCAACCCAAGAGAACAGTCAAAGTGGAACCCGAGAGATAGTTCAAGAAAGGAACACCGAGAGATAATCAAACTGATTTCAGAGCATAACTGACTGACAGAAACTAAAAGTCAGTTGAAGCCCGCAAAAAATGGATCTAACTTCCACGTCAGATAAAACATTCTTATTCTATTTATAAAGTCTTGATTTTTTTTAAAAATCATTACTTTAGGGACAAGAAACATTATTGTAAGTGTTTTAATCAATCTAACTGATTTAAAACACATAGACTAAAAGATCAAGGTCAAGTTGTAAACCTATGATCATAGAGTTAATATTATTTTATGTGAAACTTAATTAGGTTAATCTATCTTATAAATAGATGTTATAATCATTCACTATTATGGATGAGAGGATGAATGTAGCCTATGAGCACATCTATGGATCAGGCTGAAAGTTTCAAGAACCAGAATAACAAAAGGTGAATTTGGTTATCAAGAACCAAGAACAGAGGCTACTAAGCAACATAGGTATTATTCAATACACTTATACACGTAATCTTGAATGTATCTGTAATCAACAATGGGAGATTGCATACACTTAGGTCAAAGTGTAATTTTCTTACATTCTAACAAGTGAAGCAAAGTGTAAAAATCCTTTCAAGGAAGGCAGATTTAACAATCCAATTGTAAATATCTTAACTGAGTGCACACTAAATAGTATTGCTAAAGCTCTTAATAGAGTAGACTTTAACAAGTCTCCACAGATACTCCTAACAAGGTAGATCATTAGAAGTGATCAAATTGTAAGCCTTAACTGGCCCCTTCCAATCTACAGATAGTGAAGAATATGTGGGTGCCATCCCCACCGTAGTTTTTACTTCCTAACATGAGTTTTATTCATTATCATATCTTGTGTTATGTGTCAATTACTTTCATGAATGCTTCTATGAATGATCACATTTTTTATTAAGTTAAAATAATTGACATATCTTACATCAAGATAGTATAAAACAGATGGTTGGATAAACATTTGATTACTCAAAGGATAAAGGTTAAAAGATACCAAAGTTTTAGAGGTACTGATTCACTGCTCCCCTCTCAGTACACACTTCCATTAATTCCAACACTTAATATCATCATTCGCTACTAAGGTTGTGAGAGTTCTTTCGGTCTATTTAAATTAACACTTGCATGTTTAAGTGTAATAAAATAAGATAAGAAAGTTCATACTACATGAACTTGTTCATAAGAAATATCTTAAGAAATTATCTATAAATAAAAAGACTGGATAACTATCATGTCATTCAACTATCATGTCTATCAATGAAGAGTAAAGAACAAGGATACTTGACCTATAAATCTTAGCATCTCCCAAGATGATCACAAAAAATGAACTGAAGTCTAACATCCCTCTCTGAGGCACTCACAAGTGATGGGATAAGATATAATGTTCCATTTTTTCATCTTGTTTCATAAATAGCATATCATTCAACTTCTACTTAAATTCTCCCTCAACAATGGTTTCGGGCCTACATTTCTTATCCATATATTAACTTTTTGAAACATATTGTATTTGCAATAGGAGCTTAGTTACAAATATGGAAGCATAAACAAGGCACTCAATTTTTTTAGTAAAGAAAACTTGCATGGTATGCCATGACTACAAGATTGCACAGGTGGGGGTTTGATGAACACATTAAATAAACTTTTAAGTAAATGGAATTAATAGACCTTTTTTTCAAGCTACGCAAATATGGGGCTCTCAAATAGGGTATGAATATCTATCAAAGCACATAGAAATTTAAAAGAATGTTTGTTACATGCTGAAATCACAATTCCTGTTGGATGTGCTAAAGATGGAAGCATTGATAGCATAGGGAGAGTGTCATAACCCTCATGGTTATAATGTTTTTCACCATTTTTTTTCTTCAGACAATTTGAAAATATCACGTGGCATCTCAACTTAAACCTCCCATAATTGCTCCAAAATTTTAGGAACTGTGAGGGTAGTCGTTAAAGAAGGAGGAAGTATAATAAAAATAAGACACTTACAAATATGTTCAACTTCTAGCGGTGATTACGGGACAATAACCAATTTTCTATTTTGGGAAATGAAATGATAAGCATCACTGGGGGGATAACAATGGAGGGATTGACATGTAGGGTTCTCACAAGGGAATTTGTCATTAGTTTGGATGGAATCATGGAATCCCTACTACTGATTGTAGCCTTTGGTGTTGCATAAGGAGACATTTACATATAAGGAGACGTTTACAAAGAAGAAGATGAGGTTCTTCATTCTGGGAAAGAGAGGTTCTTGGTGTTTTGGAGAATACTGAGGAATTGATCAATTCAAATGAAAAAAATAGCTTCTAATTTCTTTCTACATCCCTTCATATTCATACCATGATTAAGGTAAGAGTATTTCTTCATATTACTTAATGATTCAAGCTTGCATCTTGTTTGAAATAATTTGTTTACAAAATATTTTTTTTCTTTGCATAAGGGTTTAAATCTGTATTCTTTTGCATGAGAAAGTGATGGCACTATAAACAGAACTTTACAATCTTTTCAATAATCTCATTCACGGTGCCATCATGCCATGTCAAACTTCCTATTTTTGATGGTGGCCAATCAATTACATTAACATAAATGACAATCTTGTCAGTATACTTTGGTTTCCTTTATTGGTGAGTCAGGGAGAATAAGAACTAAGGAATTCTCCTTCATCGCGATGAGAAATGGTTCATGAATTCAAGGCTGTTTATAGTGTTGGTCGGGTCTAATTGATGTTTTCTGCACTATGTCAGAATTCTAAAATGTCGCAACCTCCCAACTTCCCACTATGATTTCAAGCTTCTCAAATTATATCATTAAAGCTATTAGGTCCGAACTGAAACATTGTCTGCCGACTTCTTTTGATTTTGAAGTTTGCAAATGGGCTGATAGTCCAACTTTTTGGTCTTCAAATAAAGAGTTAGAGCCTTTTATGCTTGGCTGTTGGGGATGTAAAATTTAAAATTGGGCAGTTTTAGAACTAGGATAACAAAAGTAAACTACCCCTTGATTAGATCGGAGGATAATAAGAGTCTTTTTGGATTCCTGCACAACTCGATGGTAAAAGTACTAAAAATAGGAAAATACCTCACACTTTCTGATAATAAAATACACCGAAGCCATGCAAAAGAAGTCAGACCTTTCTCTTATCCAAAGCCACTACATTTTGGGTTTTTCTTTTAGTGCCAAATACCATGATGATATTGTATGTTCATCTCTCAAAAGCTACGCCATCTTATGGTATAAAATTTTCCACTTGATAATATGGTAGATAATATTCTCTTTTGTTCTGATGGAAGAGCTGGCATATAAAATGCATCATGAATTGTGATATCCATTTATTTTTCTATTCATATTTAAGCAATTTTAGTGCGCTATTTTGAATGACATCTATATCTACACCTTGTTTGCAATATGGATTTACACACAGCCACCCAATGTCTTCTTTTGGCATGCATTTTATGCCATTTGGAGGTCTTTTAAGCTATTGTTGATTTTTGTGTGTGCCTGCAAGTATGGTTGAATATGGCTTCACACCTGCCATAAAAGATAGGCACAATATTCAGCTCTTACTAGTGTAAGACTATTACCACCATTTTGCATTTTCATCTATGTCTTGATATGCATGCTCTAAGTATGCACAATCTTAGCAGAATTCCTAGCGAAACTCTTATTTAGATTGACTTTTAGAATCTCTCGCTAAGCATATTATTGTGTCTCAATGGTGTTTGGGGATAACATATTGTCAATGTCCTTGGAAAGAATTTATTTGAGTTTATTCAAACTGTAACCCTCTTTAAAAGTGTAACCTTTGGGATCATGGTGGGCTCTACATTGTGATCATGAATACCTTTGGGGATAAATTTAAAGATTTGGGTTCTTGAATTTTGGATTAGAATCATGAATACCTTTGGGGGTAAATTTAAAGATTTGGGTTCTTGAATTCTGGATTAGAATTGAGTTATTCTTCCATGATTTATTTATTTATTTTCTCTGAATAGCACTGTCATAGAAATTGACTCCAAACCTTGATGATAAGATATAAGAATGTAAGTAGTAAATCAGGTAAATTTTGCATATAGGTCACATGCTTAGTTGATTTGATTTAATTTAAAGTATGCATGAATGCATTCTTGTGTGGATGTCTTATCTATGTTTTCCTCCATGTTGAGATAAATTCAAGGTAATGATTACTTCCCAAAGTAAGGTTGATCTAGAAGGATCTGAAAATTACTTATCATGCAAGTAATGTGTTCCTATTATCTGAATTATGAATATCCATTATGTAAGACCTTGGGGTTGTTGTAATAGCATGTGTATATATCTTTGTTACATGAATTTCATTTTCTTTTCATTATTTTTATGGTGTTAGACCTTCTCTAGTGTCCTCAAGGTCAACTATCACCATTATATTTCCATGTGTGAGATTGAATCACAATTATATGAAATGGTAATGAAAGAAAAAATTATTGCTATAATTCTCATGATTAAGATATATGCATTGGTGTGTCCATAAATTTTTTTTTATAAATGTATGAATATATCTTGGAACACAATTCCATTACTTCAATGAGTTTTACTTTGTTAGACTACTTCTAGCAGGGCAGGGTGTCTTTCATGTCAGGAAAGATTTCGGGGAAGCGTAACTACTTCGTGGTAGGGTGGAAACACACTCCTACAATATTCTCACCTTGATGTTTTATGTGGAACAGGTGTCTGGAGCTCCTGTCAAGAAGGTCTTCATGTATAGCGTATTATGATATCTTTGTTACCGACCAAGTGGTCTACTGTGATGACAATTTTAAACCTATGTTAGTCAATTTATCATGTACAAATCTTTGTATAGTACGTACATTCAGTTCTTGTTGGTCTATTTGTAAATACATAGATGATTTTTTCAGGTTGGTCAAAATTCTTTTCAAGTGTTAGTTTTTGTTCTCGAGTGGTTTGTCGAGATTGTTATTGATTGTGATATAATGTTTCATGTGATGTAGCGAAGGTGTTTCGACAGTTAGGTCGACACTCATCTTTGTTATGGTTTTATGTGCTGCTTTATCTGATCGACAAGATGGTCAAACCTTGCCCTTGTTCTATAATTTAAGGAAAACTATTTTGAATTGTCGATTTGTGGGTTCAACATTTGACTTTACTGAACGACTTCCTTATCTTTTGTCTTTTTCCTATGTGGCATATGTTGTCAAATATGCAGTCTCTACATATGGTATCAGAGCTCTAGGTTCCACTCTAGGGCCTTGAGTTTGCTATGCTCATTTGTGACCCTTTTTCATACAAACGATAAGTCAACTAATGTTTAGTCTATGTACGGAAGTGTTAGTTCTGTGGGTTGATTATTGAGTCTCCCAGTTATGGTTACTCTTGCTAGGAAAGGAAATGATGTTCCTTAGTTTGAGTTATAGAAGTGAAAATAATCACTTTCAGGGCATTACCTCTTATGTGTATGTGAGAATTCTTGGTTGTTCTTGCTTAATATCTAAACTATAAAGACGAGAATATTTTTGAAGTATTTGAAAAATTGTATATCTTAAGTTGGTGTAATTGTGTTTTCCCAAAAATTGAAATTGCATGAAATATATTGTGTGAGTGACACACTTAAAGTTAAATGCCAATTCCTCTGCATGTGTGAAGCAAGAAAGAAGGTAAATTTCTATGATATATTGGTGTAGTTAATCGTTGATTAATTTTGCACTAGGATATGAGTGCCTTCCAAAAATTAAGACTTGGCTTGTGATAAATAATTATTTCAAAATATACATAGTATATTGTGCAAGTGATACATTTTGTATGTGTGATGCAAGGAAAAGAAATTGAAATGACAAGATAGGTCATTTGAGAAAAGGATTATGATACCAGATGTTCATGATATTCTTGGGAATAGAATCTAGCATGTCATGTATGAAAAGAAAATCCATGGAATACTATAAAGTATTTGCATGTTGCAATTTACATTTAGGGATGCATGAGATTGAAGAAAAAAAAAAGATAGAATTATCGAGTTTATCTTGCATGAACTAATGAAATGTGTTATTACATGATGATGTAATCTTTGAGATATATGTTTTCCAGGAGTTTGGTTATATTCTTTAGCGCACCTTGGATGCAAGGTGTCGTATAGCTTCTACTCCCTTCATGTGGCTAGTCTTAGTCACTTTGTATATGTGATTTGATTTTCAATTGGTTATGTTATTTTCAGCTTTGATGAACTTTAAAAGTGATGAAGGGCTAGCTTGAAATTTTTAAGTTTTCTTGTGTCCATCTAACCACCAAATTATTATTTTTGGTTATCTACCAAATGTGGCTTTTGTTTACATTTATTTCTATTGGTTTTGCACAACTTTTGAGATCTTGAGTTGGAATTTGTGAATTTTGATGTGAATTTCTTATTATCTTGAGGTGGCTAGGATGTGTGTTTTATGTTGCTAGTCCTGTGATGTGAAGTGATGTTCTCTATCACGTGCAATGTGGAATAGTGATATAATGTATAAGGGATTAGATTGCAAAGAACATACCATTATCATTCTTGTTGTCATACCTTTCTTGAAATATGTTTTATTAGATATGAAATGATTAAAGCACATTACCATGAACACGGTTGTGAATAATAGATGTGCATTGCATGAAACAATTGATCAGTATGCATTTAATGTAAGTGTTAATGCTATGAGGAGCATTGTATGGATATCCATGAGATGATGGAGTCAATAAGAAGAGTGCATTTTGTGACCCTAGTATGATATTACTAGCACATTGATAATTATGCATGAGGCATTGTGTGAAATTATATTTGAGGCATTTGCACTTGATGTAACAAATTGATGCACTCGATGTCCGACGAGTAGGTTGACATATCTTGATGAAAATGAATTAGAATTATTGCTAATGATGCACTATTGGTGTTCTCTACAAAATGGTCAACACCTCATTATATGATTGCTTATGATGTATGAGAATGTTCATGATGAAGGCATAATTCTTTTGACTAGTTGACTTGCTGTGTGATTTATACACTTTTGTTTAATGCATTATTCTATGGAAAGAAAATATATAGTGTGCATGAGTTGCACCATATTACTTGTTATATATGTGCCTTTGGAAAGCTTACCTTCTAGTAAGGGTGCTGAATATGGATAAGCCAAAGGGAAACATAGAAGGTGATCCTCTTTCTCAGGTTCACTATTATACAAAAGGCCTTGATCAAAGCGAGTGGTTCATAAGTATGATATGAAAAAGCCTAGCAAGAATTATTGACATAATAATTCTATAGTAACAAAATCTCTATCGTATCCTGATTGTAGGGAATTGCATATTCATGGTAGGGATTGCATGCAGATACATCAGGCTACACCAGATACCCCTTGCCTTTTTGTATTTTTCCAGGCGGCTAGGCATTGCAAGGTTGGGAATTCTGCAAGTAGGTAGAATCCCAAGGAAGTGTAAGACTTTGTGGTTGGGTGGAAAAGTGCCTCAACCATGTTTTTATGTCTTTTATTTACCTACCGTTGATGAATACATGGTGAGAAGGCCATAGATGTGCAGTAATAGATCACATCTAATGCTTTTGTCTGGATTAAGCATAGTTACATAGATGGAATTATGAATGCTTATTTATGTTAAGAAGCAATATTTATTTGACTCACATTGTCTTGGAGATGAAAACATAAATGTTATGATGAAATGAGTTAACATTTCTCTTTGAAATATTGTTGTGGCGAGATGGGCATGAGAGTCTAAATCACATAAATGGAAAAGTGGATCTCCGCTAATCTTTATAGGTGATTTGCGAGCATGTATGGCTGATTTTCTCACTTTGTTAGTACCACATATTATATGGTACATATGAATGATTTATTTTGGTTATTTATGATCAATTTATGATATAAAACTAAGTTGAGTTTAGGAGTTGTAATGTTCAAATGATTATGTTGTCTCTTATTTTAAAAATTGAAATAATCTTCCATGAGGTTTTGACTTGTGAATGCGCTAACCATATTATAAGCATATATTTAAGAGTATGACTGGAATATGGATACAAGTCATCTAGTAATGTGCTCAATTCATTGTGATGCCATGGTAAGGTAAAGTAAGCACAACTATGTGTGTGCTTTGCTGCTACCTTAAGGTATTATATAGATTTACTTTTGTAAGAATTGAAACAAGGGAATGATAGATTTTAATTTTGATTATGATAATGACATGAACTGATGTGTTCATGTTGTTCCTATGACTGTAACAAATGGAATGACACTTCATAAGAAAGGGGGAATATTGGCAGAGAGAGGTAATCTAACCTTGTAAAACTGTAAGCTAGTAATGGAATTAACACACTCACTAGAATCTGCTTGTGATGCTTGGTAAGCTTGTTTTAATTAGGATCTTTCTTAAAATGTGTGCTTACCTTGCCTTTGAAAAGTTGATTTGATGAATATCTGTGTTAAATCTTTAGAAAATTTTACACAAAATGAAAGTTTCAGTACATTGAGAAATAAAAAGTAGAACATAGTCCCATAGAAAGGCAAATTTGTGATATTGCTACTATGTAATTGTTCTTAATGATTTTTGCATGATCATATTATCCTTAATATTTAAAAAAAAAAGATAAGATAGTGTATAAAAAAATTAAAAAATATGTATTGTTTATCATATTGATTGGATTTATGAGATTAATGATATATTTTGATTGATGCATCAGGACGATGCATTGTCTAAGGGGAGAAGGATGTCATAAACCTCATGGTTACAATGTTTTTCACCATTTTGTTTCTTCAGACAATTTGGAAATATTACGTGGCATCTCAACTTAAACCTCCCGTAATTGCTCAAAAATTTTAGGAACTATGAGAGTAGTCATTAAAGCGGGGGGGGGGAGTATAAAAAAAACAAGGCAGTTACATATATGTTCAACTTCTAGCAGTGATTACGAAATAATCACCACTTTTCTATTTTGGGAAATGAAATGATAAGCATCACTGGGGGGATAGCGATGGAGGGATTGGCATGTAGGATTCTGACAAGGGAATTTTTCATCAGTCTAGATGGAATCGTGGAACCCATGCTACTGATTATAGCCTTTGGTGTTGCATAAGGAGACATTTACGCATAAGGAGACGTTTACAAAGAAGAAGATGAGGTTCTTCATTCTGGGAAAGAGAGGTTCTTGGGGTTTTGGAGAATACTGAGGAATTGATCAATTCAAATGAAGAAAATGGCTTCTAATTTCTGCTTACATCCCTTCAAATTCATACCACGATTAAGGTAAGAGTTGATTTCTTCATATTACTTAATGATTCGGGCTTGCATCTTGTTTGACATAATTATGTTACAAAATCTTTTTTTTCTTTGCGTAAGGGTTTAAATCTATATTCTTTTGCCCAAGAAAGCAATGGCACTATAAACAAAACTTTACAATCTTTTCAATAATCTCATTCACGGTGCCATCATGCCATGCCAAACTTCCTATTTCTGATGGTGGCTAATCAGTCACATTAACAGAAATGACAATCTTGTCAATATACTTTGGGTTCTTTTATCGGTGAGTCAAGGAGAATAATAACTAAGGAATTCTCCTTTATCGCGATGAACAATGGTTCAGGAATTCAAGGCTATTTATAGTGTTGGTCAGGTCCGATTGATGGTTTATGCACTATATCAAAATTCTAAAATGTCCCAACCTCCCAACTTCCCACTAGGATTTCAAGCTTCTCAAATTGTCTCATTAAAGCTATCAGGTCCGAATTGAAACATTGTCTGTCGACTTCTTTTGATTCTGAAGTTCGCAAATGGGCCGATAGTCTGACTTTTTGGTCTTCAAATAAAGAGTTAGAGCCTTTTATGCTTGGCTGTTGGGGATGTAAACTTTAAAATTGGGCAGTTTTAGAACTAGGATAACAGAAATAAACTACCCCTTGATTAGATCAGAGGATAATAAGAGTCTTTTTGGATTCTTGCACAACCCGATGGTAAAATTACTAAAAATAGAAAAATGCCTCACACTTTCTTATAATAAAATACACCGAAGCCATGTGAAAGAAGTTAGACCTTTTTCTTATCCAAATTCACTACATTTTGGGTTTTTCTTTTAGTGCCAAATACCATGATGATATTGTCTGTTCATTTCTCAAAAGCTATGCCATCTTATGGTATAAAATTTTCCACTTGATAATATGGTAGATAATTGTCTCTTTTGTTCTGATGGAAGAGATGGCATATAAAATGCATCATGAATTGTGATATCCATTTATTTTTCTATTCATATTTAAGCAATTTCAGTGTGCTATTTTGACTGACATCCATGTCTACACCTTGTTTGCAATATGGATTTATACACAGCCACCCAATGTCTTCTTTTGGCATGCGTTTTATGCCATTTGGAGGTCTTTTAAGCTATTGTTGATCTTTGGGTGTGCCTGCAAGCATGGTTGAATATGGCTTCACACCTACCATGAAAGATAGGCACAATATTCAGCTCCTACTAGTGTAAGGCTATTACCACCAATTTGCATTTTCATCTATGTCTTGATATGCATGCTCTGAGTATGCACAATCTTAGCAGAATTCATAGCGGAACTCTTATTTAGATTGACTTTTAGAATCTCTCGCTAAGCATATTATTGTGTCTCAATGGTTTTTGGGGCTAGCATATTGTCAACGTCCTTCGAAATAATTTATTTGAGTTTATTCAAACTATAACCCTCTTTAAAAGTGTAACCTTTGGGATCATGGTGGGCTCTACATTGTGATCATGAATACCTTTGGGGATAAATTTAAAGATTTGGGTTCTTGAATTTTGGATTAGAATCATGAATAACTTTGGGGATAAATTTAAAGATTTGGGTTCTTGAATTCTGGATTAGAATTGAGTTATTCTTCCATGATGATTTATTTATTTATTTTCTCTGAATAGCACTATCATAGAAATTGTCTCCAAACCTTGATGATTAGATGTAAGAATGTAAGTAGTAAATCAGATAAATTTTACATATAGGTCACATGCCTATTTGATTTGATTTAATTTAAAGTATGCATGAATGCATTCTTGTGTTGATTCTTTTCCTATGTTTTCCTCCATGTTGAGATAGATTCAAGGTAATGATTACTTCCCAAAGTAAGGTTGATCTAGAAGGATCTGAAAATTACTTATCATGCAAGGAATGTGTTCCTATTAGCTGAATTATGAATATGTATTATGTAAGCCCTTGGGGTTGTTGTAATAGCATGTGTATATATCTTTGTTACATGAATTTCATGGAAATTTTAAAATCTCATAGTCTATTGTTCAACTAAAAGCTAATATATTAAATAGACTACCTCACCATGAGTCTCTCATCTTTTATTCTCTTTCAAAATTATGTTGAATAAATTATCACCAAAAATTTTTGATGCATAAGAGGCTGAGGTTGAGCTAGATATATTAATAAGTAAAATAAAACATAACAAACAGGTCTAAGATCCTTAACCAGAGACTACTATCTGAATTAATCTAAATAAAAAATGAGTAGTAGATTCTTCCAACTGCTATGCCAACCCAGTAAAAGTTCAGATTTTCTAATGCAAAAAACTACCCAGACCACTAAATATATTTCACAAAAAAGACTCCAAGTGTACTTAGCTAAGAGCATTAATCTGAGGCTGAGGTGGAGTCATTTTCAGAGCTCCCTATAGAATTTTAATTCTCTGATCCTTCTTGCTATTCTGAGAGCTTCTTGTTGTCCTCGTCCTACTCCTCCACATCCTCATCTTCTGCTTGTTCTTTATCATTAACCTCATCTGATTTTGCATCCCCTTCACCCTCTTCCTCTTCCTCATATTTTCCTTCCACATCCTCATCCTCATCTTCTTCATCATTATCTTCATTGTCGAATGAGTCTTTGCTACCCAGCCCATCCAAATTTTCATCATATTTATACTGGTACACCTAGTCGAGATATTCATCCAGATTATCTCCAAAAGGAGCATTCAATCCATTGTCAATTTCTGGGAATTTAGTTAGGAGTTCAATACCCCTTTTCATCATGTACCTCTAGATTTGGTGGTCTTCGCATTTCCATCCCCAGAGGATGAACAATCTCCTTGGAGGCCCTCCATTAATGTTCCTCTACGAGCTAGACCCAAATCCTGGGACTGGGTCCCGAGATGACATGAATTTGGCTAGGTCCCATGGAAGTGGAGTGGTGAGATAAACATGTATTTTTACAATTGCCTCATGGAGGCCCACAAGATAATCCTATGCAAAGAGGCGACTGCATATTTCCTCGATAGGATTTTCTGGTTCTAGCAACCAGTATGCTTGCCAAAAATCTAGCACAAATGTATGAATTAACTCAAAATCTATGGTTTGTGCTGAGAAAGTTGAAGCCTAGAACTTTCCTTACCGCATGAAGCACTAGTCTGTGATGGAAATTGCATACTTCTTTCAGTAGGGTGGTGTCGATAGGGAAATCAAAGGCAACCTACTCCAGTTCTTAACATAGCTTGATCAAAGTGTCCATGGTTGGTTAATTTAGAATGGAACTGGTCTTTTCTTAAGCTAATCTTAACTCTACTTGAATCAAAATGAGAATCCTTTGCCATAAAATGTTATAAAATCCTGCCTCTAAGCTTTCACACCGCCCAACACCAAGCCACATCAAGAATTCCACTTGCAGATTTAACATCACTCTCCACCAAACTTTGGCAACTTGCTTTCCATCATTTTTGAGTTGCGCATCCCCAAGGAGTCCTAGATTTGGCAATTTCCTAATTTGAATCTTACTAAAATTGACCTCCTCCGATTGTGAAGCTTTTGATTTATTCGCTAAAATAGGTAATTATGTTTCATTAAAGAAGAAGGGATTTTGATTTGGTCTATTTGGATGACAGAGTAAGGTAGTCCTCTGTGTCAGAGGAAAAGTGACGATATCATATGGTGAAGAAATCCCATCATTCCTATCAGATGTATCAGAAAGAAATGGAAGGTTACTCTGCCCACCAATTTGTTTTAGAATTCAATGTGAATGATTAAGATCTATGAAATATTAATGGATTGAAGTCAATTTGACTATCTAGAACTAAGTGTCTGCATCAGAAGATGAGCATACTATTAATTCTTCCACTTGCACAAAATTGATAGTTCTAAGAGAGATTACGGACACCGCCAAATTGGCTAGCTCATCCGCGAAGACATTACCTTCACGATAAATGTGGTTGACCATTAATAATTCAAATTTGTCTACCAACTTTAGAATATTCTCCAGCAATGCTTGTATTCGCCAATTTGGGGTGATACAGGCTCTTATTGCATTCAACGCGATTATGGAGTCTCCTTCAATTTCCAATTTTCCCAATCCCAATTAATTAGCAATTGAGAGACGATATAAGATGGCTTTGAATTCGGCCATGTTATTAGTGTCAATTTCCAAAGATATAGAAATTTTGGCTATCACCTCACCCTAACTCGAGTGAATTATGCAACATGCCCCTAAAGGTCCAAGATTGCCTTTGGAGGCTCCATCAAAATTTAACTTTAACCAACCTTGTGTAGGGGAAAACCAGTGATAATTGGCTCTGAGAATTGTATTTTCTTTAATACCTCTGCCTATTATGGGAGGAGCTTTGAGACCAAACCATCCTTTGAGCATTTTGTCATCCCAGCTTGTATAGTATTTGTGTTGTGAATTAAGAGTGTGAGTGCGTGAGTTGATCAGTTCAACAATGGATGCCTCCATTTTATTTATCACCAAAGCTTTGTTCAATTGCTTCCCTTGAAATAATCTTTGATTCCTTTCTTTTCAAATTTCCCAAATCAAAATTGAAGGTGAGATGATCCATAATTTTTCAAAAAGGAAATCTTTATACATTAAAGGCCATGATTGAAAGAGGGATAGTATATCATTAGGTAATGTAGAAATCCACCCTAATTTGGCATTCAGAAGCAAAGGGGCAAGATAAGAGTAGATGATTGATGTCTTCCTCATTGTGTAGACACATAGTGCAAATTGAGGGTCCATGGTACCCGACTTTCCTAAACCAGTCTGCAGTAATAATTCTTCCTTGAGTGACCACCCAAGAGAATAGTCATGTCTTTATTAAGCACATCGTATTCCAACACAAATGAGTTGGCATCTGAGACTTGGGTTGTGCTTGATCACTTGAGATTATTCTATAGCCATCCTTCACATTATATTCGCCTGATTTGGATCGATTCCATATTAGTTCATCCCTGTCCTGTTTAATAAAAAAGAATCTATTCTGGAGAATTGATTTGATTTGCTCCAGATTGAAGGGATCTAATTTTAGCTCTGTGAATTGTTTCCACTACCATGTGCATGCTTGAGAGCTCAATGAAGAAGGGGAAATATATTCTTTAATTTGTGAGCCCCACTTATCTAAACAAAATTTACTGATTCTGTTAGAACCCAGAAGGCTGTTGATGCTTGGGTATCCCCCAAAGAATCCTCCTAGAATAGGGCTCTACTTCCATCTTTGATGTTCTAGGTGATGTGCTCTTCTATAATAGCTCAAGATTTTGATATAAGCTCCAAATTTTGGACCCCCTAGGGAAGCCATTAACTCTTAATACTTCTTCCTCATTAAGGTTGGGAAAATATTTGCCTTGGATGATTCTAACCCATTTGAGATTTGGATCTCTATGTATTTTCCAAAATAATTTTTCCCCAAGGGCTTGCTTTTGGGAGAGTTGATTCTTGATCCCTGCCCCTCCTGAATCTACTGGTTTGCATATAGTATCCCATGCAATAAGAGCAAATTTCTATTTTGTATATGTGCCTTGCCAAAAGAATTTAATGAGCTTCTTCACTATATCCATATAACTACCTATTGGTAATGAAATGTAGGACATAAGGTAAATAGGAATAGATGCCAATGTGGCTTTGATCATGATGATTTTGCATGCCTAGGATAACCATTTGGTTTCTAGGAATCCATCTTTCTCCAATAGATTCCCTAGTTGCAGTCAATCTCAGAGCTTTATCAGTTGGGATTCCTATATAAGTGCAAGGGAGGGAACCGACCTTGAATCCCAGAGTTTTAACAATTTGAAGTTGAGTTTTCATTTTGGGGTGGAAAACTAATATCAAATATTTGTCTTTATTTACTTCTTGGCCAGAGACAAGAGAATAGTGGTCTAAGATCTTCTTAATTTGAGCAGCTTCCACTTGAGTACCTTTCCCAAATAGCATTGTATCATCGACAAATTGCTGATGAGTGACTACAGTAACAGAAGATGTGATCTCCACTCCACTTAGGATCCCTTGGACATTTTGTCGGGTAAGACTAAAACCTAAGGCTTCTGCCACGATAATGAATAGAAAAGGGGATAAGGGATCTCCTTGTCTAATCCCATTAGAGATTTCAAAGTAGTCTCGAGGAGATCCATTGATGAGGATAGAGAATTTAGGAGTTGATATGCATTAGTATATTAGGTTTATCCATGCCTTTGAGAAGCCTAATTTTTCCATGCATTTAGTAAGAAATCTCCAGTTCAACTTATCATAGGCCTTTTTGATGTCTATTTTAATAATTAGACTAGGTTGTTTGTTCCTTTGTATAGAGTGAATTGATTCCAGAGAAATAATTATGCCATCTAGAATTGATCTCCCTGGCACAAACCCAGTTTGCTCTTTCACAAAATCTTTTTGAATCTATTGGCTAATGCCTTTGAAAGTGTTTTGTAAAATGTGTTGCAAAGTGCAATCGGTATGAATGCATCCATGTTTTTGGCATTTTATTTTTTTAGAACAAGGGCAATAAAAGTGTTAATAATTTGAGTCAAGAATCTACCTGAGGATCGGGCAGCCTCCAATTCCATTGTGAGATCTTTTCCCAATATAGACCAGCAATGTAGGAAGAAGCTCAGGGGGAATCCATCTGGACTTGGAGCTTTATCATGAGCCATCTGACTGAGAGTCTTGCAAATTTACTCCTCGGTGAATTTGGTCATGAGGAGTTGATTGTCCTCTTGAGATATTAGTTTAGGGATGTCTTCCAGCATGGCATTCTGAGGTTGAAGTTTTAAACCTTCGGGATTGTTTAACATATTTGTGAGAAATTTGACCACTTCTGCTTGAATCTCCTTTTGATCTTGAAGTGTGGCCCCATTGGCATTAGTGATGTGATGTATTCTATTAAAAATTCTTCGTTTCTTAGTACTATTGTGAATTTGTTTTTGTGAAAATATACAATTTCTGCCTAGATAACCTTATCAATAAAAGATGAGGTCACAATCATATACTTTCATCTAAAATCTACAATGTTTGCAAATTTATAATGGAAGCATAACAGGCTCAACGCCAACTTCACATAAGATGAGTCATTTTCGTGTGAATGTTTTGATAGAGCCCTAAAAATTTCTTTAGCGGTTCAAATATGAAGTGAGATTACCATCTGAAGGGAGAAGTTTTTGATCTCAATACCATTAATAGTAGTCATCAGTAGAAACAAGTTCCACTTGTAATGTTAATTATAATTGTAGCTATGATTGTAATTATAAACCTAATTGTCTTATATAAACAATTTAAATATTGATTTTCTTTGCTTGCATTTCTTCATCCTAATGATGGATCATAGACAATTTAGCAATTATAGTATTCTAATATAAAGAAGCCTAATTTATATATAAAAAAATAAATAATACAACTCTAACCCAAACCTAATTTAATAAAATTTAATTCCCAATCATATTAGAAATGGACTTATTTCTAACAAAATGATTAGTAACCTATAAGCACAATTATCCAGACTAACTATTGAATGAATTAAAAAATAATTAACAAACTTTCTTATTGAAATTATTTAAACATCTATTTATGAAAAAAAACCTATAAACTAATAACTAAAAATACCCTATCTAAATTCTAATCTTATACTTAATTAGATTAAATTTCTAACTTTACTAAACTCTATCCCCTCAACACTAATTTCAACAAAATGTTATCTAATTCAGATTTTAACTAAACAAATATACAACTAATATAAATGATATATAAACAAATATTTCAATTTCTAAACTTAGTTTCATAAAATTGGAAAACTTCGCTAAAATTGACCATAAATAAATCCAAATGAAAATATTCTCAAATTCATATCTCTTTTGCTTTTGCTAAACTAAAATTATAATGAAATCTATTTAAATAAATGAGATAAACATGTCTAAAACAAAAGCTCAAACCAACTTTAAATCTAAGATAATTTTAATAATCAAATTAAGGATTTGTTAGAGCTGTTAAAGAAATTAGGGCTTCCATGGCGGACTTTCAAATGTTGCATAGTGCTTTCTGTCTTCTTCTCACGTGAAAGGGTTGTAGAGGGGTGTTATGGACATTTTTGTTCCCTTTTGGTCGCCTCTGTAGAGTCAAATCAGTCGGATAGGTATTTGTGTCTTCACTGGTTTGTTTTTTGTTTTAAACACCTTAGGTCATATATCCCACATTGACGGTGCTAAGGAAGCTTTATCTATTTTTATACCCGAGCCCGCAATAGGTTAAGTGTCGAAAGGCATGCACCTTTTGGTTGACGGTTTGTAAAGTGTTGTGGTTAGTGGCGGCCAGCTGGAAGACAAGGTGGATAATTTTGTGGGTCCACGCTCAGATGACAAGTTCCATGAGATGACAAGTGGCAGCAGGGAGTGATGGCACAATCTGAGTCACAATAGGTCCATTCAAATCACGCAATGGCATGGGTGTGAGATGAAGTAGGTTTGACAGGTGGCGGGCCATGTTGGATGGACATGCAATAGAGGTCCCAGTGAGTAAGGTGGTGCCATGTTGCACAGTTGGCAGGATGGTTAGGTGGGACCAAAGATGGATCAAGTTAGATGGTGACACATGGTGGTGAATGTAAAAGGATCATGAAAGATAGATCAAGATCCAACGGTGATTCACTATCGCATGAAGGAAAGATGCAAGGAAGATAAGCATCACGCTGTAGCGAAATGCTTGATGTGTGTCCAAGTTGGCAGTAAAGAGTGTGGGGCCTACGTAGGAAAAGAAAGACATGTGGTTCTGAGGCCTAGTGGGATGTTGCCACATTGATGTCAACGAAGCTTGACCAGGAAAAGATAACTTTTCTTTTTACTTGGTACCCATATCATGTAAATTTCATCGACGATCATGTTTTAAAGTTTCAAAAAATCACATAATCTCGGTCATTGATGTGTTTGGCACCAAAGGAGTTAGCTGTTGTAATGATATTTTAAATTTTTAAATGTCTCTACGTGTTTTATCATGGTGGCATGTTCTCAAAATTGCAGGGGAGTGGCTTGAGGTCTTCTTGGCCCATATCTGTATTAATGGTGTCATTTATGTGTCTAGAGATGTTCTCTGTGGGTTTGAACGCATTTAATGTAGCATGGTTGTGTTATGAATCTCTATTTTACCTTCTATTTCAGGATGTTTTTTCCATGCTGTGAGTGTTCTGCATTGATGAGATTGGATCTTTGCTTGTAACTTGGCTAGTGGTTTGTCAGGACAGATCTTTAGTGATCTTTTGGAGAAAGATCAGCTTGCAAGATAGGATTGCATTAATTGCTTGGAAGGATAGTTGTTGAGAACCCTCTCCTAGGGTTTCCTCCTTCTACTTAAGGCTTTCCTTTCTTTGTTTTAGGGGTTCCAATATTTTTGACCCTAAGTGTTGGCTCAGAAGTTTGAGTTCCAGGGATATACCATATTTGTATCAGACTATAATTCATGATAATATAGATACTTCTTGATCATTTGCAAGTTATTGAATGGTGTAGTTATTCAATCATATTGTTACAGATTTGGAATCATTATACTTAATACACTTATCTCAGTTTCAAGTCTCTCCTTGTCTTTTATTGTATGAGTTTTGGATTTTCTAGTCCAATACATAGAGTTATTTGTGTGTATGCTCCATTCCATAGTTCTGATCTAGGATCAGATTAAACATACTTTGGGTGAAACATATATTCATTTGATGTATATGCATAGGGATCTTATAAGAAAGTGTGTGATCTGAGATACTTGTGTTTATGGCTGTGAGCCCTTGCCAATAGGTTGTCTTCTGTTTCAATACTTGGATTGAAGAAGTTTCCCAATGGATAAGGCACTGATCAAAAGCTTTTCTATACTTTGTTGATACATGTCTGATAAATTTTGGCTATATTCTAAAAATTTACATCAAAACCATTACTAAGTTGTTTCATATCCTATGGTTGTTGGTTGTATGTCCTACATGGTAATAGAGAGTCAATGAATGCCTGGTTAGTATTTAACACTTTCTTGCCATTATCTATTATTGTAATCTAGAGTGATAAAGAGTTGTATGTTATCTAGATTAGGTGTACCCGCCTTGGTTTTGCAGAGCCAGAAGTGTAGAGGACAATCTTGTCCCTATAGTTGGTCCAGTTGCCTTGGAGAGCTTCCATGCTTGGAGCTAACCACTCCTAACATCAGTCTCAAAGCATATTGG
Organism: Thuja plicata; assembly: GCA_018584345.1. Lineage (NCBI taxonomy): Eukaryota > Viridiplantae > Streptophyta > Pinopsida > Cupressales > Cupressaceae > Thuja > Thuja plicata. The sequence goes on along the minus strand of MU224310.1, from coordinate 20,715 downwards.
TAGCTTTAGATAGCATAAATGTTTTCAAATACCAACAAGATTAAAATAAAATAAAAATGAAACATAGCACAGAGGTAGACCAAAGTTTGTGAAAAATAAAGAAATAGAATGGTAAAAACATCCCAAGAAACAACTTTGCATAAGCTTAAAACAACAAACAAAGCACATGAAAAGAGCATGCAAACATAGAAGGTTAAGACAATCCTATCAATCCCAATAGCACTAGTTTGAACAACAACTAAAAGAAGATTTTATAAATTAATCAACAATCGGGGATTAAAAGAAATGATAGACAGATAACCAAAAACAAGATGTAGATCTAAGAGGTATTCAAGAAAAACATAGAAGTGAAGAACCGATTCGAGAATAAAATGTGGTCCAAGGCTAAAACAAATGAGGAAATCAACATGGTGAAATGTGAAAGAGTAGCTATGTTTTGTTAGATTTGATAAATGGAAAATCCTCCCAAGATCACCTGCATGCATGACAGTTACAAGGCATAAGCAAAAGACAGAAGAGAGAAGAAGCTATGGCGGCCAAAAAGCCAGAGAGTTGAAATCCATGTTGACAGAATAAAACTTCTATATTATCAACAATAGAATAGATTACAATCTCAGTAATGAAATGCAAAGAAGTGAATCCTTATAAAAGGAATCACGAAACCCTAAAGAATTATAAATTTGCCTAAGTGAAACTTAAGCATAGAGTAATAACTTAACTAATTAAATCAACATGATTTAATTAATAAGAAAACTAATGATTACTCTAACACCCCCCCTTAAGTGTAACTTAGGGAGAAGCAAAATAG
>MU224310.1:0-15678 GCA_018584345.1 Thuja plicata | reverse complement strand
TATATATATATATATATAACCAACAAGAATGTGATTGATGAGAAGAGCTTAAAGAGATAACTACAAAGAGTTAGAATGTTGTAGTTATTATGTCAACTTTTTTACATTAGAGTGACTATGTGATCCTCAATACTAAACATGATTTATTTGAATGATTTTTTAACAAAAAAAAGAAGCCACCCCATTAAATCCATAAAGATTTACATTTCAAATAGTTAAGTTTTTAATATTCAGGTTAAGGAGAATATTTATATTTAAAAGACATCATTAAAATTGGAATTCTCTCAAGTTGGGCTAGTCATTTGCACTGTACTTAAATATCATTTACTTCAATAGTCAAACAATCAATAATAATTTTACAGCTTATTCACAATAAAACATGATAAATTTGTCCTAACTTATTACCTAAACTTAATCTTCAATTGTTGAACAATTTCAATACAAATTACTATATCTGCTGACTTTAAAAAAATGTTGAGTTGTTTGGGGGCTTTGACCTAGTATTGTTGTAGGATAGGCTTTACATGTTTAGTCTTATCTAGGTTGTTGTTTAGTTGATTGTTGAATGGTTGTTTGTATGCATTCTATCATTTGTAGTTTTATGTGAGCTGATTTTAGATCCCTTTAAAATTTGAATGTACAAAATTTTGAAATCTCTTCAAAATTTGTTTTACTCTTAATCAAAATCAGAGTTAAATTTTTTTGAAGATGATTAAAGAATACAACCTGATCTTTTCTCAAGACACTAATTAAATAATAAGCATTAAAAGAAATCAGCCTTTGATTTTTATCATTTTACTATTATACATACAAAAAAATCTTATCTAGCACATTTGGTGCGAGGCATTAACCTGGAATAAGCATTAGTTAATGCTAGAATAATTTAATTCTTTGATTGTGGCATTTTTCAAATTCTCGAATTAGAAAACTAATCCCCATTTTGGGGCCAATGCTTGCATTAGTTAATTCTAAAAAAAAGAGGGAATCATTTCTTATTCGAGAATAAGCTATTTATGGATTCAATTATTATTATTATTATTATTATTTTTTATAATCTTTTATAATCTTTTTTTTTAATGTATGTATATATATACACATGTGTGTATATATATACACACATGTGTATATATGTGTGTATATATACACACATGTGTGTGTATATACACACATGTATATGTGTGTATATGTGTATGTGTATATGTGTACACAAGTTAAAAATACATATTGTTCAAATTAATTAAAAAAATGAAAAATAATCCTTATTCCAATTCTACAATATGGGATCCAAACGCAAAATAGCTTATTCCAACTTTCATTTTTAGGATTAATTAATCCGAGAATAGGTCCTTATTCTAGAATAGGCCTATTCTGGATAAGTTAATGCCATGCACCAAACGGGCCCTAAGTGTTTAAAAAAGCATTGTTCAAGTCAACATGAATCGCATCGTGGTGAGACTGAATTGAACAACAGTACCCCTGAATTAAATAGATGCGAGACTGAGCATCACTATTTTTTAACTCAGTGTACCTACGAGGAGTATTATGATTTACGAGACCTTTATCCTTAACTACTCTTCCAATTTTCGTAGATGCATATTTCAGAATCAAGTATTCCATTCTCTTTACTTGAGTCGTGCATTCCATCATCCTCCATTGAAGAAACTGGAAATTGGTCCTTTGCGTCAGGAGTCCATGTAACATTTGTAACACTTCCCTCTCCTACTTCTTCAATCCCTAGATGTTTGCCAAGCTTTTCCTTTTCACCTGAAACAATTTTTAACTTAGGAATTATTAATTTTAATGGTACATATGTAGTACAGGCTGACATGTATGGAATGTTGTTTATGTAAGATTTTCAAATATCAAAGAGTTTGATATAATCATGAATTTGAATCTTATTTTATAGGAATTATTATTTCATAATGTTTTAATGGTATTTAAATAGTAGATGTGTTAGTGTAATTATTTAATTTATTTACACTTGTGCTTATTAATCCTACTTAGTAATCCATTTCCATTTGACACTTATTTACACAAGTTGTCATTGTTTAGGAGTTGTTAAAGAGGTGTCAATTCTATTTCGACACCTCATCCTAGGTTCATGTCTCTTTTGTTCTGATGGAAGAGATGGCATATAAAATGCATCATGAATTGTGATATCCATTTATTTTTCTATTCATATTTAAGCAATTTCAGTGCGCTATTTTGAATGACATCCATGTCTACACCTTGTTTGCAATATGGATTTATACACAGCCACCCAATGTCTTCTTTTGGCATGCGTTTTATGTCATTTAGAGGTCTTTTAAGCTATTGTTGATCTTTGGGTGTGCCTGCAAGTATGGTTGAATATGGCTTCACACCTACCATGAAAGATAGGCACAATATTCAACTCCTACTAGTGTAAGGCTATTACCACCAGTTTGCATTTTCATCTATGTCCTGATATGCATGCTCTGAGTACGCACAATCTTAGTAGAATTCCTAGCGAAACTCTTATTTAGATTGACTTTTAGAATCGCTTGCTAAGCATATTATTGTGACTCAATGGTTTTTGGGGCTAGAATATTGTCAACGTCCTTGGAAATAATTTATTTGAGTTTATTCAAACTGTAAACCTCTTTAAAAGTGTAACCTTTGGGACCATGGTGGGCTCTACATTGTGATCATGAATACCTTTGGGGATAAATTTAAAGATTTGGGTTCTTGAATTCTGGATTAGAATCATGAATACCTTTGGGGATAAATTTAAAGATTTGGGTTCTTGAATTCTAGATTAGAATTGAGTTATTCTTCCATGATGATTTATTTATTTATTTTCTCTGAATAGCACTGTCATAGAAATTGACTCCAAACCTTGATGATTAGATGTAAGAATGTAAGTAGTAAATCAAATAAATTTTGCATATAGGTCACATGCCTATTTGATTTTATTTAATTTAAAGTATGCATGAATGCATTCTTGTGTTGATTCTTTTCCTATGTTTTCCTCTATGTTGAGATAAATTCAAGGTAATGATTACTTCCCAAAGTAAGGTTGATCTAGAAGGATCTAAAAATTACTTATCATGCAAGCAATGTGTTCCTATGAGCTGAATTATGAATATGCATTATGTAAGCCCTTAGGGTTGTTGTAAAGCATGTGTATATATCTTTGTTACATGAATAAATCATTTTCTTTTCATTATTTTTACGGTGTTAGACCTTCTCTGGCGTCCTCAAGGTCAGCTATCGCCATCATGTTTCCATGTGTGACATTGAATCACAATTATATGAAATGGTAATGAAAGCAAAAATTATTGCTACTGTTCTCATAATTAAGATATATGCATTGGTGTGTCCATAATTTTTTTTATAAATGTATGAATATATCTTGGCACACAATTCCATTACTTCAATCAGTTTTACTTTGTTAGACTACTTCTAGCTAGGCTGGGTGTCTTTCATGTCAGGAAAGATTTTGGGGAAGCGTAACTGCTTCGTGGTAGGGTGGAAACCCACTCCTACAATATTCTCGCCTTGATGTTTTATGTGGAACAGGTGTCTGGAGCTCTTGTCAGGAAGGTCTTCATGTATAGCATATTATGATATCTTTGTTACTGACCAAGTGGTCAACTATGATGACAATTGTAAACGTATGTTAGTCGATTTCTCATGTACAAATCTCTGTATAGTAAGTACATTCAGTTCTTGTTGGTCTATTTGTAAATACATAGATGATTTTGTCAGGTTGGTCGAAATTCTTTTCAAGTGTTATTTTTGTTCTCGATTGGTTTGTCGAGGTTGTTATTGAATGTGATGTAATGTTTCATGTGATGTAGAGAAGGTGTTTCGACAGTTAGGTCGACACTCATCTTTGTTATGGTTTTATGTGCTGCTTTATCTACTCGACAAGATGGTCGAACCTTGTCCTTGTTCTATAATTTAAGGAAAACTATTTTGACTTGTCGATTTGTGGGTTCAACATTGACTTTACTGACCGACTTCCTTATCTTTTGTCTTTTTCCTATGTGGCATATGTTGTCAAATATGCAATCTCTACACAAAGTGATTTATAAAATATCTGAAGATATGATGTCTCATGAAACACTATCGTTGCAGGATATGTCAAGTGGATTTGTTGAAAATATCATTAGTGATTATTAAATGTAATGATATGTACAAATGGGTCCAATCTAGATGTCTTGGGGTGCATAGAATCCTTTTAGATGCTATCAGTGCAACTACCCAAGGCGACATCCATGTGAAGAAGAGAAAACATGAACAAGATACATGACTGTTTGACAGTATGCTTCTAGGAGAAGTCCTCAAGAAATGTGAAGATCGCAGGATATTTGTGGAAGGAATTGTATGTACGACTTTGAAAATTTCCATCTATTGCAAATGGTAGGTTGTGCCTATTTCACAACCTACTCTAATCAATACAATTGATTGGGAGCCCTTATAAACATTCAATAAAATACAATTTGAAATTAATGCTCTATATAAGACTAAGGATCTTTCTAGAGAACATTGACTCATGAATAGAGATGCTAGATGAAGGCTTAATTCCCAAGGAAGTCGCTTATAGTTGTCTTAAACAATTAATGCCCAAACAACTCCATGCATGCAAATAATAGAAGCAGTGGAGAATATCTGTATTTTAATTTCTTTCACATATATAAAAGAAACTAAATGCCAAATAGAAACTCACCTGGAATCTTCAATCAGAATAAATGAAATTTATTATTTAATTTTCTACTTGTCATTGCTCCCCTTTGCATTATGATTTTTTTTTTTTTTTTTTGGTCTTTATTAAGATTTTTCCCTTCTTAATTTTCTACTTTACGATACAACCTAGCCCATAATGAAGATAGAGAAAAATATACTGCACTAAGAGAAAAATGTCACCGGTGGAGAGTGAACATCGATAAAAAAAAAAAAAAAAAACCTTTGTAACTCTGGTGCGCTAGATTTCACAAAACCCTTAGGGAGAATTCTTAATAGCTCTTTGAGTTTCCTCTCTCAACATTCTATTAGAGGGTTTTCCAATATTTACTGTTGTGATTTGTATGACATCCCTTGTTGTGAGACTGCAACTCCTCCTAAGCAATGCTATCAATATCTAATTATGAATGCTTCTTTTTCCTAATCTCATAGCACCAAGCTCTCAAATTTGGTTGAACTCGTATGAAATGATTATGCATTACAGCCAAAATGCTAAAATGCATCATTGCGGACAATTTAGTGGCAGAAATTCACGCATATTTCTCATATTTCCTATTTCATGTTTCCTTACTTGTCCTATTAAAGATACTTGAATTGAAGTTTATTAAAGCTCCTGAAAAAGGCAATATCTAATTTGGTTGACATATTGTGTATGCCCCCACAGTTTGCAATTCTTCCCTTCTGTTTGAAGCCCATGGATTTGAGAATCGTTCAAGCAAAACTCGACGAAACAAATATTAGAGGAGGTGCATATCATTTGTTACATATGTTAAGCAAAACAATTGATGATTTCTTACAGCCCTCTGATAAGTCTACAGGTGATATAAGAATGGGGATAGTGATAATGAAAAGAAGGATTTTAAGTCTACGTACAGTTGTGAAAAGAGATGCACATATTCCTCTTGAACTTTTAATCAAATTCAAACCCAGCATAGATGGAAAAATTTGGTTTGAAAAAGGGTGGTTTGGGTCAGGTGTGCTTTAAATTTCCCCAAATCTACCTTTTTGAAGAAACTGAACCACTCATTCATAATCTACTTGCTTTTGCTGTCAGGTCAAGAAGTAAGATAATCAGTCATTTTAATTTTTTGTTGAAATGAATACTAAACTCAAACACTAAATCTATTAATGCCCTCAGAGAAGGGAAAATTATTATCAGCCACAAGAGTAATGAAGAATTAGAAATATTGTTCAATAAGAAATAGAAATATTGTTCAATAAGCTCTCCACTGAAATAAGCAGAAGCTGTGGTCCATTTGAAAACGTGTGGAGTCAGATGAAAGAACATTGCAGCAGTCCATCTATCAAGTGGATTGGTAACTCAACAATATGGTTCAGATGTTTTCTATTTCTATTTTCTATGATTTGATTTGTCATCAAATGGTAGGCATCCTTACTGTTTGTGCTTTGACAACTTTTTATAAACAAGTATTATTCTAGAAATTAATTTATCTTTACATTCCTTCACTAATAGACAACTTGTTTGCTGAGCTTCAATAAGAAGTACAACCTTACGAGTATTTTATATTCTTAATATTACTGACTGAGGCGTAAGCTAGCATGTATGGAATGTTGTTTATCTAAGATTTTTAAGTATTGAAGAGTTTGATTTAGTCATGAATTTGATTTTTTTCTAATAAAAAATAATACTACACTTCTCTGGTGCATCAATTGAACAACATAACTCTGGCACAGTACACAAAGCTTCCAAGGACTTTGTTCCCACGAAATACCACTTCAGTATGACAGTTTCTAACTTCATTTTTAGTTATCTTGTGTGTGTCCTGACACAAAATGATTCACCGTCATAAAGATATCTGCAGAAAAATCACATAAGTTCAGAAAACCTATTTTCTGCTTCCCTTGCTTTGTGGCTTAATTTTGATGTAAAATTTAAAATCTCATATTCTATTGTTCAACTAAAAGCTACTATATTAAACAGACTACCTCAATACGAGTCTCTCATCTTTTATTCTCTTTCAGAATTATGTTGAATAAATTATGACCAAAATGTACAAATTTTTGTTTTGATGCATAAGAGGTTGAGGCCGAGTTAGATATATTAATAAGTAAAATAAATTATAACAAACAGGTCTAAGATCCTCAACCAGAGATTACTATCCAAATTAATCTAAATACAAAATGAGTAGTAGATGCTCCCAACCGCTATGCCAACCCAATAAAAGTTCAAAATTTCTAATGAAAAAAACTACCCAGACCACTAAATATCTTTCACAAAAAGACTCCAAGCGTACTTAGCTAAGAGAATTAATCTGAGGCCGAGGTGGAGTTATTTTCAAAGCTCACTGCATAATTTTAATTCTCTTATCCTTCTTGTTGTTTTGAGAGCTGCTCATTGTCCTTGTCCTGCTCCTCCACATCCTCATCTTCTGCTTGTTCTTCATCATCAGCCTCATCTGATTTTGCATGCCCTTCACCCTCTTCCTCATCCTCATCTTTTCCTTCCTCGTCCTCATCCTCATCTTCTTCATCATTATCATCATTGTCGAATGAGTCTTTGCTGCCCAGCCCATCCAGCTTTTCATCATATTTATACGGGTACACCTAGTCGAGATCTTCATCCAGATTATCTCCAAAAGGAGCATTCAATCCATCGTTAATGCCCAAGAATTTAGTTAGGAGCTCAATACCCCTTTCCAACATGTACCTTCGGATTTGGTGGTCTTCCCATTCCCATCCCCAAAGGATGAACAATCTCCTTGGAGGCCCTCCCTAAATGTTCCTCTGCGGGCTAGACCCAAATCCTGCGAATGGGTCCCCTACAGACATGACTGTCGCTGGTCCCATGGAAGTGGAGTGGTGAGATCAGTGTGTATGTTTACAATTACCTCATGGATGCCCACAAGATATTCCTCTGTAAAGAGGCAACTGCATATTTCCTCAACTAGGATCTTTCTGGTTCCAGCCACCAATATGCTTGCCAGAAAGCCAGCACAAATGTCTGAAATTAACTTGAAATCTATGGTTTGTGCTGAGAAAGTTGAAGCCTAGCATTTTCCTTACTGCATGAAGCACTATTCTGTGATGGAAATTGCATACTTCTTTCAGTCAGGCGGTATCGATAGGGCAATCAAAGGCAACCTACTCCAGTTATGAAGTAGCTTGATCAAAGTGTCCATGGTTGGTTAACTTTGAATGGAACTAGTCTCTGCTTAAGCCAATCTTAACTCTACTTGAATCAAAATGAGAAGGCTTCATCATAAAATGTTATGAAATCCTGCCTCTAAGCTTTCACACCGTCCAACACCAAACCACATCAAGAATATCACTTGCAGATTTAACATCACATCTCCGCCAAACTCTGGCAACTTTCTTTTCATCATTTTAGAGTTGCACATCTCCAAGGAGTCCCAGATTTGGCAATTTCCTCATTTGAATCTTGCTAAAACTGACCTCTTCCGATTGTGAAGCTTTTGAGTCGTTCGCTAAAATAGCTAATTTTGTTCCATTAAAGAAGGGATTTTGATTTGGTCTATTTGGATAATAGAGTAAGGTAGTCCTCTGTGTCAGAGGAGAAGTGATGGTGTCGTATGGTGAAGAAATCCCATCATTCCTATCAGAAAGAACTGGAAGGTTACTTTGCTTGCCAATTTGTTTTTGAATTTGATGTGACTGATTGAGAACTATGAAATCTCAATGGCTTGTTCAAAGTCGATTTGACTAGCTACCAAATAAGTGTTTGCATCAAAAGATGAGCATACTATTACTTCTTCCACTTGCACAAAATTGACAATTTTTGAGAGAGATTCTAGACGCCGCCGAATTGGCCAGCTCATCCACCAAGATGTTACCTTCATGATATATGTGGTTGACCATTACTAATTCAAATTTGTCTACCAACTTTAGAATATTCTCCAGTAATGCTTACAGTCTCCAATTTGAGGTGATTCTAGGTCTTATTGCATTCAACGCGATTATGGAGTCTCCTTCAATTTCCATTTTTCCCAATCCCAGTTCCTGAGCAATTGAGAGACCGTATAAGAGGGCTTTGAATTTGGCCATGTTATTAGTGTCGATTTCTAGAGATATATCAATTTTGGCAATCACCTCACCCTGACTAGAGTGAATTATGAAACCTACCCCTGAAGGTCCAGGATTGCCTTTGGAGGCTCCATCAAATTTTAACTTTAACCAACCCTGTGTAGGGGCAGACCAGTGATAATTGGCTCTGAGAATTGTGTTTGATTTAATACCTCTGCCTATAATGGGAGGAGCTTTGAGACCAAACCGTCCTTTGAGCATTTTTTCATCCTAGCTTGTATAGTATTTGTATTGTGAATTAAGAGTGTGAGTGCGTGAGTTCATCAGTTCAACAATGGCTGCCTCCATTTTATTTATCACCGAAGCTTTGTTCAGTTGCTTCCCTTGAAATAATCTTTGATTCCTTTCTTTCCAAATTTCCCAAATCAAAATTGAAGGTGAGATGATCCATAATTTTTCAAAAAGGCAATATTTATACATCAAAGGCCATGATTGAAAGAGGGATAGTATATCATTAGGTAATACAAAAATCCACCCTAATTTGGCATTTGGAAGCAAAGAGGTATGATAGGAGTAGATGATTGATGTCTTCTTTATTGTGTAGACACATAGTGCAAATTGAGGGTCCATGGTACCCAATTTTCCTAAACCAGTCTCTAGTAATAATTCTTCCTTGAGTGGTCGCCCAAGAGAATAGTCCTGCCTTTGGTAAACACATCGTATTCCAAGACAAATGAGTTAGCATTTGAGACTTGGGTTGTCCTTGATCACCTAAGATTATTTTACAACCATCCTTCACATTACATTCACCTTATTTGGATCCATTCCATATTAGTTCATCCCTGCCCTGTTTAATAAAAAAGAATCTGTTCTGGAGAATTGATTTGATTTTCTCCAGATCCAAGGGATCTAAATTTAGCTCTGTGAATTATTTCCACTGCTATGTTCCTGCTTGAGAGTTCAATGAAGAAGGATAAATATAGTCTTTAATTCATGATCCCCACTAATCTAAACAAAATTTATTGATTCCGTCAGAACCTAAAAGGTTGTTGATGCTTGGGTATCCCCCCCAAGAATCCTCCTAGAATAGGGCTCTACTTCCTTCTTTGATGTTCCAGGTGATGTGTTCTTCTATAATAGCTTGATATTTTGATATAAAGTTCCAAATTCTGGACCCCCCAGGGAAGTCATTAACTCTTAATGCCTCTTCCTCATTAAGGTTGGGAAAATATTTACCTCAGATGATTATCTACTAGTTTGCATATAGATCCCATGCAATAAGATTAAATTTATATTTTGTATCTGTGCCTTGCCAAAAGAATTTTATGAGCTTCTTCACTATATCCATATAACTGCCCATTGGTAATGAAATGTAGGACATAAATTAAATAGGAATATCTTTCAATGTGGCTTTGATCATGATGATTTTTCCTGCCCAGGATAACCATTTGGTTTCTAGGAATCCATATTTCTATCAATTCTTTCTCCAATAGATTTCCAAGCTGTAGTCAATCTCAAAGCTTTATCAATTGGGATTCCTAGATAAGTGCAAGGGAGGGAACCGACCTTGAATCCCAGAGTTTTAACAATTTGAAGTTGAGTTTTCATTTTGGTGTGGAAAAATAATATCTGAGATTTGTCTTTATTTACTGCTTGGCCAGAGGCAAGAGCATAGTGGTCTAAGATCTTCTTAATTTGAGTAGCTTCCACTTGAGTACCTTTCCCAAATAGCATTGTGTTATCAACAAATTGTTGATGAGTGACTGCAGTAACAGAAGATGTGATCTCCACTCCACTTAGGATCCCTTGGACATGTTGTCAGGTAAGACTGCGGCCTAAGGTTTCTGCCATGATAATGAACAAAAAAGGGGGACAGGGGATCTCCTTGTCTAATCCCATTCGAGCTTTCAAAGTAGTCGTGAGGAGATCCATTGATGAGGACAAAGAATTTAGGAGTTGATATACAATAGTATATTATATTTATCTAGGCCTTTGAGAAACCAAATTTTTTCATGCATTTAGTAAGAAATCTCCAGTCCACCTTATCATAGGCCTTTTTAATGTCTAGTTTAATAATTAGACTAGGCTCTTTATTCCTTTGTATAGAGTGAATTTCTTACTGAGCAATGTTATGCCATCTAGAATTGATCTCCCTGGCACAAACCCAGTTTTCTCTTTCCCAAAATATTTTTGATTCTATTGGCTAATGCCTTTGAAACTATTTTGTAAATTGTATTGCAAAGTGCAATTAGTGTGAATTCATCCATGTTGTTGGCATTTTCTTTTTTTATAACAAGGGCTTTAAAAGTGTTATTAATTTGAGTCAAGAATCTACTCAAGGATCAGACAACCTCCAATGCCATTGTGAGATCTTTTCCCAATATAGACCAGCAATATAGGAAGAATTTCAAGGGGAATCCATCTGGACTTGGAGCTTTGTCAGGAGCCATCTGACTAAGAGTCTTGAAATTTTCCTCCTCGATGAATTTGGTCATGAGGAGTTGATTGTCCTCTTGAGATATTAGTTTAGGGATATCTTCCAGCATGACATTATGAGGTTGAAGTTTTGAATCTTCATGATTGTTTAACATATTTGTGAAAAAGTTGACCACTTCTGCTTGAATCTCCTTTTGATCTTGAAGTGTGGCCCCATTGGCATTAGTAATGTGATGTATTCTATTAAAAATTCTTCGTTGCTTAGTACTATTGTGAATTTTTTTTTATGAAAATGTACAATTTCTTCCTAGATAACCTTATCAATAAAAGACGAGTTCACAATCATTTACTTTGATCTGAAATCTATGATGTTTGCAACTTTATAACTGAAGCATAACAAGCTCAACTCCAACTTCACATAAGCTAAGTCATTTTCATGTGAGTGTTTTGTTAGAGCCCCAAAACTTTCTTTGCCTGGGTTCACATATGAAGTGAGATTACCATCTGAAGGGAGAATTTTTGGCTCTCAATACCATTAATAGTAGTCATCAATAGAAACAAGTTCCACTTGTAATGTTAATTATAATTGTAGCTATGATTGTAATTGTAAACCTAATTGTCTTATATAAACAACTTAAATATTGATTTTCTTTGCTTGCATTTCTTCATCCTGATGATGGATCATAGACATTTTAACAATTATAGTATTCTAATATAAAAAAGCCTAATTTATAACCAAAAAAATAACTAATACAACTCTAACCCAAACCTAATTTAATAAAATTGAATTCCCAATCATATTAGAAATGGACTTATTTCTAACAAAATGATTAGTAACCTATTAGCACAATTGCCCAGGCTAACTATTGAATGAATTAAAAACTAATTAACAAACTTTCTTATTTAAATTATTTAAACATCTATTTATGAAAAAAATCTATAAACTAATAACTTAAAATATCCTATCTAAATTTTAATCTTATACTTAATTAGATTAAATTTCTAACTTTACTAAACTATATCCACTCAACACTAATTTCAACAAAATGTTATCTAATTCAGATTTTAACTAAATAAAAAGACAGCTAATATAAATGATATATAAACATATATTTCAATTTCTAAACTTAGTTTCATAAATTGGAAAACTTCGCTAAAATTGACCATAAATAAATCCAAATGAAAATATTCTCAAATTCATATCTCTACTGCTTTTGCTAAACTAAAATTATAATGAAATCTGTTTAAATAAAGAAATAGCATGGTAAAAACATCCAAAGAAACAACTTTGCATAAGCTTAAAACAACAAACAAAGCACATGAAAAGAGCATGCAAACATAGAAGGTTAAGACAATCCTATCAATCCCAATAGCACTAGTTTGAACAACAACTAAAAGAAGATTTTATAAATTAATCAACAGTTGGGGATTAAAAGAAATGATAGAAAGATAACCAAAAACAAGATATAGATAGAAGTGAAGAACAACATAGAAGTGAAGAATAAAATGTGAAGGCTAAAGCAAATGAGGAATGATTTATTAGACATAGTGGAATGCAAAAAATGGTTTCAACTCCCTTCTTGGACTCATTAATTTTTTTTACACAGAACCAATTCAATACTACAAAACAAAACCATCCTAGGAAATCCCCAAAACTGCCTTTTTAAAATCGAAAACTCCATACCACTAAAAAAAGAAAAACAATTAGCATTTTTTCATATAAATGACCGTTAACTTTCAAAATGAGAAGTTGCTAAAAATCCATTGTCCAAAGGGAAAGATCTCATTTATAAATTATTATCATTTATTAATAATAGCACTTTCTAAATAGTAATGGAGTTTTCTTTAATATTGATAACAATTAAAAAGAAAAATAGAACTTACTATTGAAAAACAAAACTTTCTATTGGAAACTGGTTGACAATTCCGAAAAAAGAGGTCCTATAACACTAAAAGAATTGAACCAATCATATTTTAGATAAATAATTTGTATAATATGTTAACTTAATAAATAAACATCTTAACTTTAAAAAAATTCAATTTTTTTTTATAAATAATTAGTTTCTATTGGTGCAAAACATAGAATTAATTGTGCACAGGTGAATGCAATAGTATTTGCCTACAATAAGTACAATAATTGAAAAGTCTACAACTTGGCAAACTATAAAAGCAACTTCCTAGTACAATCTTCCACGACAGTAGTTTGTGCAACTCTGACTCCTAGCTCTTCTACTTTATTTTATAAACTTAAAATTTTGACTTGCACACCGTAACCCGATTTGGACATTCTTTATTACTACCGCACATAGAATTTCATTCATATACCAAGTACCCTTCCTCCAAAATAATTCAATCTTTACAGTCATGGAAATCTTCCATGCATGCTTTGTCCATAGATATCTTCTACGTCATCATTGTCATTGTCAAAGATATAAACATAATCACATGATTCATGAAATTAGTGAGGTTGTGTGCAAGTGCATCTTGGTAGTGAACTCTCTATATCAAGACCAAGCAATATAGAAGAAATTTTTCATGTATGTTTTAATGATTAAATCATTAACCTCTTTAAAGAGAGTGTAGTAGGTGGATCCACTAAATCTTCATCAATCTCAAGCTATTGATGTTTCTTCTTTCCCAAAGCTTAGATCTTTGAAGATTGCAAGCATTTTTCTGTAATGGGTTCCTTCAAAGTGGGATGAAGTGAGAATCATGTGACTTTCATTTTTCTCCCTTTGTACCTATTTCCAATCTCTTCAAAAACTATTTCTTGATTATCCAACTAAGCTGACAAAGATTGAAATCTCACATTGGGAAGAGGAGTTAAGGTGACAGGAGGTTTAACATTTCTATTAGCTTTACATTATTTAGGAGAGATAAAACCTTCCATGTTCCATTCAACTCCAATATTTGATTCACTACACAATCTAGCACCCTTTATGTAGAGGTGCTCAAGCAAAGTACCATACTTGTTTTGCAAAGAAGCAAGACAAACATGCCATGCTAAGTATTTCCTAGTTACTGGGCCAAGGTCTTTCTTTATGAACTTCAGCTAATAATGCCTCAACCACAGGTGAAGAATAAAAAGCTAGAGGTTTTTCAAAATTTTCACTTTCTTTAGGCTTCTCTGAACATCCAATCATAATTATTGAATTGTGCACATTAAGATTTTCTCAGAGCTTTTTTGGCAATAATTGATGCATGTCTAGTCGAAGAGATGATCTAAAATTATTTGTTAATTTTGAGTTACCTTTTAGCCCTCCATTCTGTAGACAGTGTCGTTGCAAGAGCATCCAAGTTATAAGAGGAATCTTGCATCACCCAAAAATATTGTCTAGTTTTTCAATACGGGCTATATTTGGACAGAGTTAATAGTTTTGGCAAGTTTAATATTTTTAGCAGGTTGTTCATTTGAGCTTAGATTGTTCCATTTACTTCCTTGGAGGTTCATTTTGGATATATATGTTTGTCGATAAAGTTTCATGGTAAGATCAAGTCTGGTTTTGAAGATATTAAATTTTCTATTTTGGCGGGGTGGTACAAAAACTTTGAACTCATTTTTGAAGGCTTTAGAGGCTTCGAAAGGGGGTCAAACTTTGATTAGCTTGTGTTTCAGTAGCATAAAGTTGTAGAACACTTCATGAGATTTTTGAAATGGGATCATAATAGCCAATCGACTCCATAATTTACAAGTTGTAGTTTTCAGAAGTTGGGCCATCAAGACTCTAGTTTCAATACAAAAGGAAGAGAGAGAAAAATTACTTAAGGCAACAAATTGAACCATTGGGCAGCAAAATGGGAATTTTTCACTTTCTAGAATATTCTAAGGTAATTAATTGGGCTACTTAAAGGGCTGAAGGGGGATTTTAGGGTTCAATTCCAATATTCTAGATTGTGGCTCTGTCTTGCAAAATATTGTAATGAAAATGCCCATGTCACTAGTAAATTTGACCTCAAATTTCGACGAAACTTGGTCGAAATTTTGACAGTAATTGGTCAAATTTACGACCAAAACTTTCGTCGGTCTTTTTTTGTCGAATTTTTGACGTATTTATAATTCGTCAAAATTTTGACCAAAAAAAGGTCAAAATTTCCACTATAGCCCAGGCTTAAATTGCTGTCATTTTTTCAGTGCATTGGTCAAAATTTCGACTAACACTTCCACCAACGATTGGTCACAATTTCGACCAATGCACTAAAAAAAATTGAGGAGAATCCCATACTTTCCACCAAACCAATGGTCGAAATTTCGACCATTGGATTGGTCGAAAGCATGGCATTCTCATCATTTTGTTAGTGTATTGGTCAAAATTTTGACCAATCGTTGGTGGAAATTGGTTCTAGAGTTGGTCGAAATTTTGACCACTAGTTAATTTAAAAAAAAAAAAAAAATTTAAAAATAAAAATAAAAAAAAATTAACATTAGGATCAATGCAGTTGTGATTATAATCATAGTAATGTTCTCTTTGGTTCTTCTGGGCATTGCCAGCACCCATGCTGTTGTTATTATATTCACCTATCTGCTGCTTGTGG
>MU224309.1:27189-46733 GCA_018584345.1 Thuja plicata | reverse complement strand
ATATATAACAAAAATAAATTATGAGAAAGGAGGCTTCTCACTAAATTTTTTCTGGATTTTGATCTTTGTGTCTGATAAATCCTCCAGACAAACTTATTTTATGTTCTTGGTCATTCTCATGACATGATTTACACTAGCACTTGCACTCAAAGGAGTTGCAAGGGATATATCGATAGGTGTTTGATTTGTAATCATAAATGAATCTTTACATAACAAAAGAAAGTATATAAAAGTGTCGATCTACAAACATGTATCATTGTAGAAGGCAGTATTGTACATAGTAGCATCTATTTTGCATGAGCCTACTATGTTTTTTGTATGTCCTAAAATAATGTAGCATTCAAATGCATGGAAAGACAAAACTATTGTATTTGTAACTACAAATCTGCTCTTATTTCTTCTTCTTGATCAACAAGTGTGAACCTCTAGAAGATAAAATGTCATAATTGATATGCAAAAAAAAAAATCATGGATTGAAGAAAGGGAATAATTTAAATTGTAGTACTAAAAAAGTGGGTGTACAAGTAACTTCACATAGGTGGACTTATTGCGAGATCAATTCAAGGTGAGCTTTTTCTTTCTTTCTAATAATGTTGTATGGATTTTTTTTCATTTTGGAGTAATGATCCAAAGAGAAGGCAAGATATATATGGTGCAAGGAAGACATGGAAAACCAGGGCCCAAGGCACTCCCAACTATACAAGCCTTCTTGTAGAACAACTCGTAAGCAACAACACAGATAGGGAGAGAAGAAATAACATAACTTATATTATTTCATCAAACTCGTTACATGTCAGACTATAAGGCCTTCCCGGTTTCGACCAATACATTCATTTCTTTACAATATAATCTTCATACATGCGAGGTCACAGACCTGTGATCTGAATCTGCTATTCAACTACTACTGAAAACCTACCTGGAAATCTAAGAACAGAAAATAATTATATGTACAAAATTCCACCAAAGAGGTCAACACTCAGATCCTAAAGATGCAAGATAGGAAACATCAAAGAGCCAGATTTAGGTCCACACACATCCCAATGAGAGATCCCAACATTAATTACGCTATGAGAATAACTGCAGACGTCGGCCAGAAGATCCAACATCAAAATACACAACTCGGTAAGAAAGCCAACCGAGCATAGAGACCAGTTGGTGAAAACCCATCGAGTAGCCAAACATCTACGGAGACCCGTTGGTAAAGCAAGATAAAAACAAGAAACTAAGCCCGAGCAGAGAACATGTCTTTAACCGACTGAGAAAAAGTAGTTACCGAGCACTTTACTGATCAGCCTTCAACAAGCTACTAAATGAAAGAAAGCATATTTTTGGTTGATCGAGATTGCCAAAGAACCCAAGATGCTCCTGCATCAGACACCTAGGGTACAAAGAAATGATTCTCCAAATCATGTGTTAAGTCCAACTGAATTGAATCCAACTCAGATTGAGAAATCCAGGATGAGTCCTCAATCGATCTATTCTTCCATTTTAGCAGATACTCCATGTAGTTCTTTCCTCTTGTACTTCTGCCAACTCTCTGTTTCAAAATCTTCTCAACTTCTTCTATCTATTTCTCAGGATAATCACTCGATAATGTCACTTCTGCATCAGGTTAATGATATTAACACAATTTTGAAATATCTAATATATGTGATATATGATCCATGTCATCAGGTAATTCTACTTCATAAGCATTTCCATTGTCAAATCTTCTTAGTATCTTGCAAGGACCAAACTTGTTCATCTTCAGTTTACCATATGTTCTAATGGGAAATCTACCTTTCTTCAAATGAGCCATAACTGCATCACCAACTTCAAAATTTTTATGTCTTCTTGATCTATCTGCACTATCCTTGTATTTCTGATTACTTTGCTCCAACTTATGTTTTACATCCTCATGCAATGTCTTCATAAATGAAAAAAACTTTTTTGCTTCAACACTTCTTTTCTCTTCTCCAACAATGTCTCTCAAGTCTGATATATCTCTCAGTTGTGTGCCATGAACAATCTCAAAAGGTGTCTTTCCAGTGCTTCTATTTACTGAAATGTTGAGTGCAAATTATGCTTGTGCTAACATCAAATCCCAATTACTTAGTGTGTCTCCAACTAGAAACATCTAAACAAGTTACCCAAACTTCAGTTTACAACCTCTGTTTGTCCATCATTCTATGGGTGAAATGTTGAATTGTCCTTCAACTCGGTGTCCAACTTCTTCCAAAGTGTTTTAAAAAAATAGCTAAAAAACTTACTGTCTCGGTTAGAG
The DNA here is from genome assembly GCA_018584345.1 of Thuja plicata. NCBI lineage: Eukaryota > Viridiplantae > Streptophyta > Pinopsida > Cupressales > Cupressaceae > Thuja > Thuja plicata. The sequence continues at coordinate 44,470 of MU224309.1, read as the reverse complement.
ATTATACTCTTCGGTAATCCATGCAATCTAACAATCTCCTTAAAGAAAATAGTTGCTATGTGTATTGCATTTGATGTTTTCTTACATGGTATGAAATGTGTCATCTTAGAAAATCTATCCATAATAACAAATATGGAATCATTACCTCTCGCTGGCCTTGGTAAGCCAAGAACAAAATCCATGCTGATATCACTCCAAGGTTTCTCAGGAACATTAATCAGTGTATACAATCTGGTATTATGACTTACTCCTTTTGAAACTTGACAAACTCCACAACTTTTCACAAATTTTTGAACATCCTTATACAACTGAGGCCAAAAGTACCTTTTCTTCAGTAAACTCAATTTTTTATCAATACCAAAATGTCCAGCCAAACCACTACTATATTTTTCCTTGATCAAATTAGTTCTCATTGATCCTCTCGATATGCACAACTGAATACCTTTGAACAACATATCTTCTTGAATAAAAGAATCTTCAAACTTACTCGGTTGATTTGGAATAGGTGCTTTGCACACTCTCCATTGCTCAAAAAAATCACGGTCATTTTCATGCAAATGTTTCATATCATCAAAACCAAGAACCTCAATTCTCATTTCGATCAACAAAGATCTTCTACTCAATGCATCAAAATCTCGGTTAGAAACTCCACTCTTATGCTTTATCACAAATGTGAAACTCTGCAAATACTAAACCCATTTTGTATGTCTCTAATTCAACTTATTTTGACTACCCAAATATTGTAAATCCTTATGATCAGTATACAACACAAATTCACTCGGCATCAAATAATATCTCCATTTCTTTAATTCTTGAAGGATAAGTGCAAGAAGTTGGGTGCCAATTCCATAGAAGTCTTGTGGACTTGAAAAATGCCGCTAGAAATGGGCACCCATCTTAGGCTCGGACACCCGATCCAAAATTCAAAAATTGGGTGCCCATTTTTTAATTTTTTTTAAGAAACGTATTAAATTTAGAATTTACAAGACCACCATTTGCATTGGATTTTGGTTCAGGATAGGCTTGGTGGGACCAAGCCTATGCTTGGACCTCCAAAATAATGGCTAAGGCATTTGAATACCAAATTTCTGTCTTGCCGTAATTTTTTGAGGGTCTTCCTAATCGAATTTTTTGACAAAATGAAAACTCATTAGAGAAGTCACTGTGTAGATTTCTAAAACATATATTTTATAGTGATATGATCAATTTTACTATTTTTACAATATTTATTAATCAAAAGTGGTACCTAAACTTAAAATAGTATGGTTCACTAAAACTTTAATAACTTTTTTTTTTTTACATTTTTTAAAAAATAATTTATATGACATCAATCTACATAGAATTTCCTTGAAGATGAAAAATGTAATTTTGACAAAATGTGAAGTTTTCATCAAATTATGGTGATCGTACACTAGAGGTTTCAACAATATATTTTATAGTCAATTAAAAATTAATTTAAAAAAATATTCAATTAAAAAAAAAGCAAAAATATTCTCATCAATCTTTGGTGTCTTAAGTATCTTTCCCCATAAGGATTCACAAAAATTCATTTATTTAGGTCAAAATATGGTGGGCGTACACGTGTGTGGTATAGTCCTAAAACAAACATTTTGAAAATGTAGTATTTAAACATGCCTACTAAAAAAAATTTCTACCATGTGGGTATTTAAATAAATTACATATTTGAAAAGTAGACTCCAAGCACTACATTTTTTTATTAGTGAAGTGTTTTTAGATTCAATCTCTAAGTGCCTCAAATTTTGACATAAATTGACAACAAATTTGAAAAATAGGGAAAACACTTCCACTTTTTACCAAAAAAGTGGACTCAACTTCTTGCTGGCACCCTGAACAATAGCATAGAATTCTTGATCATAGACAAAATATTTCCTCTTAGCATCATTCAACTTTTCACTAAAGAAAGCAATAGGTTTACCTTCTTGAGTCAACACAGCTCCTATTGCACTTCCACTTGCATCACATTCAACTTGAAATACCTTAGTGAAATCAGGGAAGGCTAACACAGGTAATTCGACAACCTTTTGTTTCAAAATCTCAAAACTTTTATCAGCTCCATGTGTCCATTTGAAATCTCTTTTATCTCCTCTCATTGTCTCAATCATAACATTGCAAATAGAACTGAAATTTCTAATAAATTTCCTCTAAAAACTTGTCAATCCACAAAATGATCTTACCTCATTGATATTATTAGGTGTAGGGCATGCTGTAAGCACTCTGCAACTTCCCGCCCAGCTCAAATTTCAAACTGCAGGCTCCCATGCCTGCCTCCCCGGGGGGAGATGCTGACCCACCTGCTCAAACCTTATGGACCCTAGGTTTCCTCTGTCACGGTCCTAGCGATTGAGTCAACGGGGGAATCTCAAAAAGCGTCCTCATCTGATGATACCCCACTGTCCCCTAAACCTAACTAGAAAGGAGCCCTTGTTAGAGAAGCACAACAACCCTTACAGGTTCTTCTGGTAGATTTTGTTCAGACTGGGGAAGGAGTTGAACTGTCGCTCCCTGACTCAGTTGTGAATCACACGATGGCTGACTTTCAGCTGGCCCTTGTTGGTTGATTCTTCAAATTTCGACCTACCATTGAAATGGTTAGAAAATGGGTTTCTAACTAGTGGAAGATCAAGGGGTTTGTCCTGGTTTCTGCTATGCCGGGAGGACTCTTTTTGTTTAAGTTTACCACTCTAGAGGACATGTCCTGTGTGATGTTGGGTTCATGGGTTTATGGAAAGCACTTCCTGGCCCTTGCAAAATGGAAACCCGAATTCAATTTGGCGACGGAACTAACTAGAACGGCTCTGATTTGGGTCTCTCCCAGGCCTCCCGCTCGAGTATTGGGATGAGAAAGTCTTCCGATGGATAGGTAACTCCTTTGGCTCATTCATCACTGCGGATCAGGTGACCCATTCTAAATCCAGGTTGGTGTTTGCTAGATTCTATGTTAATGTCACTATGAATAAAATCCTACCCAACTTTGTTATTTTGAAATCTAAACTGGGTAGATGGATTCAAGCGTTGGTGTATGAAAATGCTACCCTATTCTGTCAGAAATGTGAAAGCAGAGGCCACTCTAGTGATACTTGCAAGTCCCCCAAGTCGGGAGAGAAAAAAGAGAACAAGGACAAAGGAATAGCTGAGGTTCCTCCCTCCATAGGTGATGAGGAAAAGATGGAGTCAGGGCCGCCCTCGGTGGCTAACAAAATGAAATCTGATGTTCAGTCACTTGAGGAAGGTGAGATTGTCTCCCCTCGAGAGCTAGTTTTGGGGTGCTTTGGTTCTTCTCCTGATCTATTCTCGAGGGAACCTGTGCTCCAACCTTTGGCAGAGCCAGTTTTGACCCCCTTGACGCCCCCCCTGAGGGGAGGATGACTAACCCTACTATGGAGGAATAGCCTGCCATTGTGATTGCTCTCGAGTTACAAGCCCCAAAGTGGGAGGCTAACTACCCCCAAAGGTTGTAAAGAAGAGCTCCTCCAGCTCCCTAGATGGTTCGGAGGATGAGGAGGGGGAATGGAAAACACAGAAAAAGAAAACCAATCCTAAAAAGGAAAATGTGGGGATGGAAACACCCAGAGGAAGACCCTTAGAATGGGCAAGGAGATCGAGAGGGTCCATAAGGGATGTTGCAGCAGGTAGGCAACAAACCCTGGAATCTAGTTTCAAAAATAAGAGATGAATTGCCTCTCTTGGAATGTGAGGGGTTTGAAAAACTCCCTTAAACAAAATGCTGTCAAACACTACATCTTTGATCTCAAGCTGGATGTTCTTCTCTTACAATAGGTTAAGATGTCTGCTAGTATTTTCGCTACCCTGGCACCTTATCTTTGGCTGGGGGCTACTTTCCTTTACTCTGAAGCTGCGGGTGTGTCTGGTGGTATTTCCATGCTCTGGAACCCTCATAGAATAACTTCCCAGTTGGCTACTTCTTCCCCTAACTTCCTTGCATTCACCTTCAGGAAGAAAGGAACTGAATGGACCACCTTCAATATTTATGCGCCTAACACCCAGCATGGTAGAGCTTCTCTGTGGACTGAGCTTGGCCATCAGCTGGATCAGGACTGTTTAGTGAACTTTCTGCTGGCTGGTGATTTCAACACCCCCCTTTACCCCTCGAAAAAGTGTGGAGGCCTAATGGATTACTCGGATAGCACGGGGGAGCTGGTTGATTTTATCGCTTCCACAGGGCTTCTTGACATTACTCTGAAGGGGAACCCATTCACTTGGTCCAACAATAGGAAGGGTACCCACCTCATCCAGGTGAGGCTTGGTCGGGTCCTGGCCACCTCTTCACGGAGCCTATGCCTAAACTCATCATTGTCTTCCCTCCCTAGAACTACATCGGATCATAACCCCCTCCTTCTCTGCTGGCTTGACTCCCCTAAGGTCAGCCCGATGCCCTTCAGATTCAAAATTATGTGGTGCTCTCACCCATCCTTTAGGGATCAAGTGAAATTCTGGTGGAAGACTAATATCAGGGGTAATGCTATGCTTAGAATAGCCCAAAAGCTTGAAATTATCAGAAGGGAGGTTAAAGGCTGGAGCAAACACAACTTCTGAGACTTCCGCAAGGAGAAAATGGATCTCTCTGAAACCTTAGATTCCCTCCAGGCCCAACTAGCGTCTAGAAGTTACCTACCCCAGATCCAGGTGGAGGAGGAATTGACTAGACATAAGTGGCAGGAAACCCTAAAAAAAGAAGAAATCTACTGGAAGCAGAGATCCAGAATCCAGTGGCTTGCTGAAGGGGACAGAAACACGGCCTTCTTCCATACGTGTGCCATCATCCACAAAAGAAGAAATACCATTTCCTCTATATTGGATGAGGGAGGGAATGAAGTCAAGGAAAAGGATAAAATTAACCAGGTTTCAGTTAACTACTTTAAGGATCTGTACTCGTAGTTGGGCCCTTCTTGTCTGGACAACATCCAAAACCAGCTCCTGGATCACATCCAAAGTGCTATTACTCTTGGGGATAATGACATGCTTACGAAGTGGGTCTCTGATGAGGAGGTAAAGAAGGCGGTCTTCACTATGGGAGCTTACAAAGCCCCCAGATCAGACGGATTTCCTCCAGCATTTTTTCAGGAATATTGGGAAATTGTGGGGAGTGATGTTACCAGGGCTACCAGAGACTTCTTTAGGAGTGGGTGCCTTCTCAGACAACATAATCAACCCTACATTATTCTTTTCCCTAAGCATGAAAATCCTACTTCTATGATGGATTTTAGACCCATTAGCCTTTGCAATACCTTCTACAAGATCCTTACCAAGATCCTGATTGGCAGAATCAAGCCTCTTCTTGATAGGATTATCTGCAATACTCAGAAAGGTTTTGTGCTGGGTAGACAGATCCTAGATCCGGCCATTGCTACCCATGAAATTATCCATTCTATGGACAAATGCAAGGTCTCAAGTATGGCCTTTAAATTGGATATCTCTAAAGCTTATGACAAAGTTAACTGGTCCTTTCTGCTTAAAATTCTTGCTAAAATGGGCTTTAATGAGAAGGTTATCTAGATTATACAAGAATGTACTCAAACTGTTAGCTTCTCTATTCTTACCAATGGCTCCCCTGGTGGCCATTTTATTCCGGAAAAAGGTCTTAGACAGGGAGACCCTCTCTCCCCCTACCTCTTTATTATGGTGGTTGATGTGCTTAGCAGGAATCTATGTATGTTGTCCGCTACCGGAAGAAGAAAAGGCATCAAACCCACTTCTACACATCCTCAGGTGGTGTTAGAACAGTTTGTGGATGACACTTTCCTCTTTGGGTATTCTTCAGTAATTGAGGCTAGACAATGGAAAAAAATCCTTGAAAGTTTTGCATGGGCTTCTGGACAGTGTATTAACTATCAAAAGAGTTGGATGTTCTTCTTCAATACTCCCATGGACTTACAAAATAAAGTTCTTCAAATTCTGGGGTGTCTGGCAGCTTCGCTCCCTTCTACCTACCTTGGCCTTCCCCTCACGGTCAAAGATGTGTCCCAAGATTTCTTTAATTTCATTCTTGAAAGAACCTAGAGGAAACTTACTGGCTGGAAGGGGAAGATTTTAAGAAATGCTGGAAAACTTTAGTTGGTGGCCTCCACCCTCCAAGGGATCCCTATTTACTTCCTATTCCTCCTCAAAATCAGAAGCAACATGGCTGATAAAATTGAAAAGATTCAGAGAACCTTTCTGTGGGTGGGGTCTGAAGAAAAGAGGAGGATTTTGCTTGTCAATTGGGACACTGTCTGCCTCCCGAAAAGTTTGGGTGGCCTGGGTCTCAGAAAAATAGGTCTGATGAATAAGGCCCTTACTACGAAGGTGGCATGGAAGCTCATTGAGGGAAAATCGGATTGGTGCAGATTAATGGAAGCTAAGTACCTCCAAGGTCATCCCTACGGGAAGATGTTCCACGATAGTGACCTCCCCAGTGGATCCAAACTCTGGATAAACATTTGCAAATGTAAGACCCTTCTGTCTAAAGGTTCTTTTTGGAAAATTGGTAATGGCAGGTCCATCGAATTTTGGAATGACCACTGGATCATGAACCAACCTAACTTGGGCCATAGATTCAAACCCCTCATGGACTACGTCAGACCTAGCCTAGGTATTAGAGTATCGAGCTACATCAACGGAAGAGATTGGGTTGATTTACCTAATCGGTTAAGGGACAGACCGAACCTGCAACACATGGCCAAGGATCTCATGGATAACCTGACAAGTATTAGAATTTCAAGGCTTGATGACTCTATTATCTGGGCCCCCACCCAGGCTAGTACTTTCACAGTTAAATCTTCTTACAACCTGCTTCTTAGGGAGGAGAGTAACCCAGGCGACTAGAAGAAGGTGTGGATCCCCCAGCTCACTCCTAAAATAAAAAATTTTTGGTGGACTCTAATGCACGGTAAGGTCCTAACCCAAGATAATCTTATAAAAAGAGGCTTCTCCATGGAAAACAGATGTGTCCTATGTAAGAGGGTGGAAGAAATGGTAAATCACCTTTTCATCTAGTGTGACTATGCTACCAGCATTTGGCAAGGAATTATCGGCAAGTTGGGTATCTTGTGGGCCCTGGATAGAGAAGTGCACTAATTCAACAATTGGAGATCCCCTTCCAATCACCCCCTACTCCAACTCCTCTGGCGTATGCTTCCCCCTCACATATGCTGGACCATTTGGAAGGAAAGGAACAATAGGATTTTCAGGGAGAATAGTATTCAACCTGAGACCTGTCTCCATATTGGAACTAAGATCCTAAGCGAGAATGCCAGGATGGCTAAATGGAAGCACCCCTCTGGTTGTCCTGCTGCCTGGGAAGTTAAAATTTCTTAATGTTGGAACCTCCTAGATGGGTTCTCCAGGTTTGACAATGCAAAAAGGATAGCTAGAAATGCTACCAGATGGATCACCCCTCCCAGAGGTAGGACAAAATTAAAATTTGATGGGGTGGTAAATAATCTTGGGCATGGAGGGGACGGAGTGCTGAGAGATCATAATGGCACTTGCTTGCTGGCTTATGCGGGGCCTATCAATAACTGTACTGTCACCCAGGCGGAAGGAACAACCCTTCTCTAGGGGATTAAGTTTGCGAAACAAATGAACCTTAGACAGCTAGAAATTGAGGGGGATTCCAAAGTGATTGTTGAGGCAGTCAAGAGTGGTGCTGGTGTAGGTTGGCAGGCTAGACCTATCATTATGGAGATCTGTGAGCTTCTCAATAGCTTCCAGCACATGACTATAGGTCACACGTATAGAGAGGGGAACTTGGTTGCTGACTCAATGGCAGCAATTGGCCTAAAACAAATCAAACTAAATAGTTGGATGATGATTAGTGACTCACCTCTGATGACTCAACAACTCATCGTGGGAGAAATGAATACTACAGTTTAAATGTGCCAGGCTTCCATATTCATTACAAATCCCTCCTCGATCACGTGCTGGCGTGTTCGGGTGATTTGTGCGATTATGAAAAGGAGAACTCAAATTCCCATAAAGAATTATCATTACCTTTTGAACGTGTGGAGTAAGAGCTGTCTGAATCTAAGGGTTTTTTTGGCTATGCTTGGTATTAATGCTATTATTGCTATTAATGGCACCTGGAGATTCGTTAGATCTGGTAGTACGGAGCCCGTTTTCCAAAATTTTCAAAACTGGCATTTTATGTATAATCTTTCTTCGAAATGGCTTTGTGAAAACAAGTGGTTTTATATGGCCTGCAAAAATGCTCAGCTCTCAAATTCCAAAGATATTCTAGCGCTGGAAGAGCAGACCCTTGAAATGGGAGGTAACATTCTCCGCATTGAGCCTGATAATATTGATGAAGCTTTCACTTCTGATGCGTTGTTGACCCATTATTGCAAAGAAACTGGCATTTGGGGTTTCATGGAAAGAATGAAAGGTGGGCATGATGAGCGAATCTCCAAACCATTCATCTCTTCCTGGAACAACAAGAGTGTCTCGGTTGGGGACATCCACTTCCAGCTCAATGAAGAGGTCATTGCCGAGGTGACGAGGCTCTCTATGGTGGGAAAAAAATACAAAAAGACCAGTCGGAGTACCGACCCTACTAACCTCAAATAGTTTTCCAAGGACGGTGAGCTGTCGGTGAGAAAACATGGGGGATTCAACAAGGAGGAGATGCTGGATTTTTGGCTGAAAATTTGTCTCATTGTGATCAAGTACTTCACGCTTGAAGGTAAGTTCACTGTGTTTTACAACTACCACTTACCGTTCCTGAATCATATTAGGAACAACGATTTAATTTCTATACCTTTCTATCTTCTACACTCAATAGAGAGTAATGTCCTTGATATTAAAAGAAACCCTGATAGAGCTATCCTCCATCAGGGCCTCCTCCTATGTCTCTACCAGTTTCACAAAGCCATCTGCCCAGCACCCCAACCCCCTCTAATTATCCAGATGATGCCCCAGGAGGAGCCCTTGGCCAAAGCTGAAAAGACCACCCATTCCTCCTCCCAGTCCATCCATGTCACCCAGGAGCCTGTGCTGGCTGAGAAAAAGGGCACAATCCATAAAAAAAGTGTTAAAAATCCCCTCAGTAGGAAGGAGGGTCAGGAGGAGTCGTATGTCTCTAAGTCTGTGGAATACAAAGAGGGGAAAGGGGTTGACAGCACTCCTGAGACTAATTATAGGCCCAAAAAACAAAAAATGATGGATCCAGGTTAATTTGGAGGTGGAATTAAGTGGCTCGAGTCACCGGAGGTCAAATAGAATAGCCAAGGAATAGTGTAAAATTAGGATGATGGAAATGACCTCCAAAGAGCTTTCCCTACCTGAAAATGTCTCCCACTCCACTGACTCCAAAAGTGGTTCCTCGGAAGGCTATATGAGCCCGACTGGTAATACTCCCTTGCCCAACCTCTAGCGAACCATGGAAACCCCCAATAACCCTACCCCACCCTAGATTCCCCATCATGATCCTCAGGATAAGCCCCACACCTCGGTCGTGGAGGAAAAAAACAATTTTACAGGCACCCTCAAAAGGAAGTTCATGAATCTAGACAAAGACATTGTTGAGATTAAGAAGAATATGCAGGACTTGATGAACCACTGCATGAGGACCAACAGATTTTCCCTGAAGGTCATGTATGCTTCAGCTACGACCCTCTGTAATGTGCAGGAAAAGCTGGTGACCGGCAAGCTGGAAGCAGATGAGGACAACAAAGACCTGTTCTTGTTTTTGTAGGAGGAGTGGGTGAGAACGCTACTGTCTAAACAGCTGGGAGGGAAGAATTAATCTATGGTGTCCATTGATTGGTTAATTTTGGTTGGGCTTGGCCCTCAGATCCCCTATTTTGTGATTTGGGATAAAGTTAGTTTTCATATATTTTTTTGTAGCCCTGCGACGCTTATTACTGATACTTTTTATGCTACTGATCGTAGTAATTACTCTGATTTAATTCTTTGGATTAGTACTATCATTTATGTTTTTGATAGGGGTAGATCTAGATCTGGTGATTTTGATTATGCTGCTAAAATGCTTTACAACTTTGACTAGTTCCATTAATATTAGGTGTAGGCCAACTAAGTATAGCTTCAACTTTCTCAGGATCCATCTTCAAACCATCAGCTGAAATCACAAAACCTAAATACACAAGCTCTTCTTCCATGAAGGAACACTTTTTCAAATTCATCAACAAATTTTCCTCTTTCAATATCTGCAACACTTGTCTTATATGCATCAAATGTTCTTCTCTAGTCTTGCTGAATATCAGAATATCATCCAACTATACAATCACACATCTATTCAAGAATTTCTTCAAAACCTAATTCATTAGCCTCATAAATGTACTCAGTGCATTAATTAAACCAAAGGGTATAACTAACCACTCATACAAACCTTCTTTTGTCTTGAAAGCAGTCTTCTATTCATCACCTTCTTTGATTCCTGATCTGATGATATCCACTTTTCAAATCAATTTTGGTAAAATATCTTTCTCCACTCAAACAAGCCATTATATCATCCATCCTCGGTATAGGAAACCTATACTTAATTATCTTGTTGATTGCTCTTGATCAGTGCACATTCTCCATTCACCATTCCTCTTAGGTGCTAACACAGTTGGTATTGCACATGCACTCAAACTTTCTTCGATCAAACCCTTATTCAACAACTCATGAACTTGTCGGTTGAGTTCCTCATTTTTAGTTGGTGTCAATCGGTGTGGTGCCTTGTTTAGAAAACTAGCTCTAGGAATCAAATCCATACAGTGACTAATGTCTCTCATGGGCGACAGACCATCAGGTACATTATCTAAAATGATCTCCCTATACTCGGTAAGCAATTTCTCAACTTCTGCAGGAACTTTATCTTTTGTAATCTCACTTAGTTTTTTAGGAATCAAAGCATAACAATTATAATTCCTTTTCAAATCCTTAACAAACTGTCTACCTTCCATCAAACAAACTTTCACAAATGTACACATCTCTCCTATAGATTCATCAATCAAAGGTAACAAGATTTGCTTCTTGACATCAACCCAAATAGTATATCTATTCACTCTTCCATCATGTATAGCATGACTATCATAATGCCAAGGTCTACCTAACAAAATATGACAACAATTCATTGGCATAATATCACACAACACCTTATCATAATACTTTCCATTTTCAAATTCACAAAACATTGTTCACTCACCATTAATATATGCTCATCCTGATCCATGAAATCTAATTGGGCTTTGTGTGTTTCATTCTTTCCAATTGCAACTTTGTGACCATTTCCTCGGATGCCAGATTCTTTGAGCTTCCACTATCAACAATTACTTTCCAAATTTTGTTTGCAACTCTGCATCTGGTCTTGAACAAAATTTTCCTTACAGGATCTTTCTTATCTTTCTCACTCCATAGTATCCTTTTGATCATTAGATTTCCTTCCTTTTCAGGTTCATTCGGTGACTCCTCTTGCACCAAAACATTTCTGCCACTACTGACTTTCTTTCTTGCATGTGTACACTCAAAAGACCTATGTCCTTCACCACAATTATAACAAGTTCCTTGGAACCCTCTTTTGCTATAACCACCTTGGGAGTAATTGTCTTTTCCTCGGTATGAACTTCCACCTTTCCCTTCAATCTTGCCTTTGTCTTCATATGTGTCTAGATTTTTCTTTTCTGGTTCAGATCTGCTATTTTCACCATGAGATCTACCTCTTCCTCTAGGGAATCTACCACCTCATCCTCTTTCCCTTTGTTCATATCTTTTGTTCAATTTCTCTTCAGCTTTTAGGGCAAACTGATATGCCTCTTCAATACTCTCCATCTTTACCAAGCTGATCTCATCTTGTATAGAACTTCTTAATCCATTTAGATATCTTTATATTCTTTCCACCTCATCTTCAGCATGTCTAGATTTGATGTCTAATCTGTAAAATTCCCCAGTGTAATCTTTTACCAAGCTATCTTTCTACTTCAAACTTTGCATTCTTCTAACTAGTTTTATCTGGTAATCACAAGGTAGAAACTCGCCTTTTAATTTGTTTATCATCATATCCCATACCTTGATCTTGTCTTTTACTTTCTTCTTTCAATCCAATTGCAGATGTTCCCACCACAAGGATGCATAACCTTTCAACTTTGTGCTTGCAATCTTCACTTTCTTCTCCTTTGATACATTTTCATATTCATATTATTTCTCCATCTAGGTTATCCAATCTACCAATTCATCGAATACAACTTTCCACTATACCTAGGAGGATTAAACTGAGGTGTGGACTTCAAACTTGTCAAAGCTCTCAGGAACCTCTCTTCTTCCTGATGCATCACAAGTTTAGGCGCATCTTCTCCTTGCACTTCTTAAACTTCATCATCACTAACATCTTCAAGATATCTTCCTCTACGTTGGGCTGTTTCAACAACTTCCAATCTTGCAGCAATCTATCTTAGCATATCAGCTAAACCTGGATTTGCATTTCCTCTCCCACGAACCATCTTGAAACCCTCAACAATTGTAGGTCAGATCGTAATATGCTACCCCACAATAATATCAACCACTAGGGTTAGGGCTTACAAGAAGGAACCTAGATCTCACCTTCGCTTTGATACCACCTTACAAGAAGGAACCTAGATCTCACCTTCGCTTTGATACCACCTAGCGCAAAGAGGACATGGAAAACCAGGGCCCAAGGTACTCCCAGCTATCCAAGCCTGCTTGTAGAATAACTCGGAAGAAACAACACAGATATGGAGAGAAGAAACAACATAACTTTTATTATTTCATCAAACTCATTACATGTCAGGGTGTAAGGCCTTCCCGATTTTGACCATATATATTCAGATCTTTACATTATAATCTTCTTACATGCGAGGTCACAGACTTGTGATCTGAATTTGCTATGCAACTAATACTGAAAAACTTAATCTAAGAATAGAAAAAAAATATATACAAGAGTATGCCAAAGAGGTCGGCTCTCAGATCCTAAAGATCCAACATAGGAAACAACAAAGACCCAGATTTAGGTCCACACACATCCCAATAAGAGATCCCAACATTAATTATGCCACGGGAATTAACTGCAGAAGTCGGCTAGAATATCCAACATCAAAATACACAACTCGGTAAGAAATCCAACCAAGCACAGAAACCAGTTAGTGAAAACCCACTGAGCAGCCAAACATCTACCGAGACTCATCGATAAAGCAAGACTGAAACAAGTAACCGAGCCCGAGCGGAGAACAACAAGTCTTCAACCAACTAAGAAAAAGCAGTTACCGAGCAGCCTCCAAAACGCTACTAAACCAAAGAAAACATATTTTTGGGTGATCAGCATTGCCAAAGTACCCAAGATGCTCCTGCATCAATACATGAAGGTCTTTTAGAGATTTGACTCTAGAGACTATTGTAAAGGTCAGTTTGTGTCTTTTAGTTTTACCTATATCATTTTTGGCTTTATTTAGTGTTAGTCTGCCTTATGACTTGTGTATAATGATAGCCCATGTTATGATTAACAATATTTGTGTACACTTGCCTCAGGTTATCAGTTGTATTGGAATACTTTTGGGTTTCCTTCCCAAGGCGGACCATTGTAGTTATCAAATGCAACTATAACATGTGTTGACAATTGTGGGGGCTTAGAGCCAAAGAGATATACAATATCATTGACCTCTCCAAGAGCCCATTCACAAGACCAGCTTTGATCCATAGGTTTGTTGTAAGCACAACACATTGAAATTTACTTAATAAGACCTATTGGAAAATTTGATCATCATTGTCAGCTTCAACAAATTTACGTTGTGTATTGAGTGCAATAGGTATATTTAGTTGTTTAGACATTTTTTTATTGTGTAATGCTACTATTTTGTTTGTAGCAAATAGATCTATAAGTTGGTATAACTATTCATGTTCAATTATTGTTAGTTGTTTTTTTTGTGCGAGCCATTAACAACTCCCAATCATGCTCTATTGGTTCTATATGTTGCACATCTTTTGCAATGTCTGATGAAATTGTATTTAATAAGCTTAAAAATATTGTGTTGGGGGTCTAGATTGTTTGGCGAGGGCTTCCTGTGGTAAAACACAAGGTCACAATGTCTAGTCCCCCTAGGCCACGTGGTATTGGAGGATGTTTCTAGCATCACCAGTCACGTAAAAAGAGTTTACCTGACGCACTTCAATTTATAGAGAGTGTTATACCTTATTCTTACAATCTCAAAAAAAAGCTTATATTTATACTAAGTTTAATTTGTAGAGGGATTATTACTATCATCCTTGCTTGAAATTGTTGATAAATCAATTCTCTATTTCTACAAGTTGTGCCTTTTATTTTGAACCAACACCATTGCTGTAATATGATGTTCTGAAAGATATACCATAAGTCTTTTAGCATAATGATCTACAAAAATGTTTGAATATAATTAAAATATTTTATTAGGAAGAATCCAAAATTTGAAAGTATATTATCATTTTTGCAATCAAACAAAAGGATAATCTTGTATCGAGGTCGGTTGTTTTACTTGATTTACCTTATAAATCACATAAAAAATAGATTCAATGAATAGATTTTAGAACACATAAAAATTACATTAAATGCGCATATTTCAAAACATAGTAAAAATGATCAAATGCACATTTTTTTTGTTGACGTGCATTCAAAAATATGCTAATTTCTACTTACAACATGAGTTATATTACAGGCAATCCCCCAAATATGGATAAAATGGGGAAAAAGAGCAAACATAATTAAAAATAAATAAAAAACACAACTCACCACAAAATATATATCTAATACAATTAATCGAGAAACAATATCTAACTTCTCTATCCTAGACCAAAGCACCAAGAAGATAAGTGATTATTGGAAATCCAAGTCTGCAAATTTAACACTTGAATTCGTACGGTGATTCACATGAAAAAAACATAGGAACAAAAAATATGTAAAGGTCACAAACCATTTGGTGCAATTCATCAAACACTACTACTTTTCATCATAGGAATAGAACATTAGTGAAAAAATACTTGTAGGCAGCTGGACTCCCTTCCTTTCGTAAAAAAATGGCATTTGAAGTCTTCTTCTATTAAAGATAGGCTAGACTCAATAAACAATAGTGTTGTTTACCTGGTGGTTTTCTTATCTGTTAGGACCTACATTGGGAAATAGTAGCCTAAGAAGAAATTCATTTCTCTGGCCAAACCAACCATAACGTTTGAGGTTTGAGGACTACATTCCACTTTCCTCCATTGACAATAGTTAAAACCCTTCCAAATCGGCCATTGACAACAATTAAAACCCTCCCAAACTGGCAAGAAGAGCATCTCTTTCATGAGGGAGGCATGTAATACTAAATCTTATCATGTGGTAACAACATGTAAATCCAAAATAGGTAGAGTATTTTAGAAAAGACTTAATCCATGCCAAGAATTAAGATTACTGATTTTGCAACACCAACAATGTTAATTAGAGATGAGTTGATCTAAATTAAATAAATAATTATCTATTTTAAAATTAAAGGTTGTGTTGCAGCTACAACCCTTTCCTAATGTAGGTAAAACTATATTTTCATCTCTAACCATATTTTTAATTTTTTAAAAAGAAAAAATGATAGAAACACCTATCCTTTATTCACATTAAAAAGATAATAAATAATTATTTTACGAATCAAAATATATATTTAAGTTAGTCAATATCCCAACAATAAGATCTAGAACATGCATTAAGACGAGTCCGTCAAATTTTAACATTTCAATACAATGCATCATATTATAGAGATTGAAAGGAAGCTTGGACATGACTAAGAGTTGCAATTACCAAAGAAATTGAGAATCCAATGACAAGAGCTCAAGGGATGAGTACATATTGGAGATATACTTGGGCAAACATAGAGTCAACATTTGGATACAAATTTATATCATGTCTTCTCAGCATATCCCTTGCCAAATGGGTTTCTTGGTAGTGTGGATGCTTTGATAGCAAGCAAAGTTTAAATGTTTAAAATATGAATCCATACCTTGTATTGTAATAGCAACTTGAATGGGTTGTATTAAAATTAGTTATTTATTTTGTCCAATCCATGAGCGCGCAATGTTGTGGTATATCATTTCAATAGACCATGTAAGACACATTTTTTATCAGGAAGATGTTATTACTGACATCAATTTCTTGAAAAAAGAACTCGGAGAAAAGCCATATTGGTTTTTTTATCTTTAATTTTTGGTGTATGGTGTTGGAAATGGTTTTGTTTATATGTCGATGTGATTGAAAATGCAAGAATTTCAAAGTTCATGCAAGCCTTTGGAGATTAGATTCAAATAGTGACCTTTGTGGATGACTTAGATAAATGCAAAGAGGTCATATTGCAAGCATATGAAATAAAACATTTTGGTGTATATAATGGTTTTCTTTGAAGAGACACACTGAGTTTGTTGTTCTTATGGAGGTGTTATTAGCAATAAATTTGGTCTTAGCCAAATGTAAATCAATGTTATATTGGGGACTGATAAAAAATGATTGTATGAGAAATTAAAAGAAACTGTGGGGACATAGATGATGAAGATATTGCATAAAATCTCATCAAAAAAATTATTCAAATTCCATTAACCTTGCTAGATCTCATAGAAGAAGAAACAAATCAATTTTTATAATAACACTTGGTACTTAAAAAACCAAGTTTGAAGTTGAAACCCATTGAAATACTCATAATAATACATATTACGGTAACACTAGTAGTATCCCTCAAAAAATTTCATTTTAATAAATTAGTTTCATTATTTCATAGAAGAATTTATTTTTCTGTTCCATTGCTTAGGCATAAAAAAAATATTTTTGGAAGGCCAAGCAGAATAACACTAACTATAGAACCTTCAAGAGGTAAATGACATCTTTTAAAGCCAGACTATCTCTATATACATAGTGATATATATTATAAGCATTGAATTTAATGTTTTCAAAATAGTATTATTAAACATTAAAATGATAAAATTTATTTGTAAGGATGGGCAAAATATCTCAATTCTATATCATACTATCTTTTTCTATAATATCTCCTTTTTAATATAATTGATTTAGTGGCTTTGCCCCTTTATGAAAAATAAATAAATTATTTTGATATATAATTTGATGTTGTTAGAAGTGTTGGTATTACAATAATATGGTTTATTATTATTATATTAATAATGTGAACAACTACATTATACCGATATAAAAGGAAATAATGAAACTCATCATAGATCATTAGATCAAAAGTGCAACATGCAAGTCAACATGACTCATTGGAATAGAAGTGGAAGATGCAAATCAAGACATTCAACAAGGTAGGAAATA
>MU224309.1:10648-21260 GCA_018584345.1 Thuja plicata | reverse complement strand
TGGATGGACATATTTTTGTTGAAAATAGATATATGAAATGAATCATCTAGAATAAAGGTAATAATAATAAGATTTTTTTTATAGATTTATTTAATATTACAAAGACAAATCTAGTAGTTGAAAATTTGTGTAAGACATAATTCATATAAATACATGATTAACTAGAATAATGATGGAAGACAAAAGATATTGGTGTGGCCCTCAACTTAGTGAAATTGTTGCTAAATTGTTGTTGAATCTACGGACGCGGCTAAAAAATCACACAAAGAGGAAATGTTTGTTGAACCAATGAATAGATTCAAAATTTCACAAAGTTCAACACCAGAAGGAAATTATACAACACAGAGACATGGAGGCTTGAAAATTAAGTTGGCATGCGCTTCAAGACAAGGTCCTTCTATATATTATGTTTGTACAAAGATGATGAAGGAATTTATGAAGATATGTTAAAAAATAATTTGTCAAAGCTACAAGAATAGATGTTTCAATGGAAGCAATTCAATTGTTTCAACAACTTTGACTGCATTGTAAGACTAATCGCTTTGCATGGTATTGATATGTAACATTATTGAAATTTGACTAAGAACCTATGCAAAATCCCAAAGTCCTTATGTAATAATGTAGTTGAAGTTATTGAAATAATTGAATGGCTTTAATTGAAACATTTATAATTTCTATTTCTTCTTGTAGATTTGATCAATTATTCTTCGGTGTACCTTCATCAATTATTTCATCATCTTTATATAAGCATAATATATAGAAGGATCTTGCCTTCAAGGACCTCCCATTTTAATTTTCAATCCTTCATTTATCTATGTTGTATAATTTTCTTCTGGTACCAAACTTTGTGTGAATTTGAATATATTCATTGGTTCATCAATTTTTCTCTTTTGTGTGAAATTTTAACAACAAATTTCTTTCTATCTAAGTTGAGGGTCACGACAATATCTTCTTTGTCTTCCATCCTTATTTTGGTTAGTCATATATTTGTACCAATTCTATCTTACAGATAATTATAACTACTAAATTTGTCTTTGTAATATTAAATCAATCTATAAATGGTTACCTTGATTAAATGGTTTGTTTCATATTTCCATTGCCAACAAACAAATATCCATCCAATCGATTTCTCCTTCCATGTTGGTAATTTGTGTATGTTCCTATTCAAAATAGAATATTTGCCTAATGAAAATTTGTGGTAGCTCAACAAGAAATTTGACTCTCGAGGGAGATTTTGGTTTTCCAAAGAAAATTTAGTAAAATTATAAAAGATCAAAGATATTTATCTTGTATAGTTTGAAAATAATATTTCTACAATTAACCTTATGCATTTTGCAAATCTCAATAGCTTCAAGTTATCTTCCTCATATGAGTGTCTAAGTTTTCTTGAAAATTTGTGAGAAATAGTATAAGCACATTTAAGATTTAGGAACCCAATCATTTGACTAAATTTTTAGTAATTGATGTTCTATAGAAAATTTTTCGATAATTCATATTAATGCTTAAATAGTTTATACCTCAATAATCATATTCTCATTATGTTAGATAATTAAAAAAATCTGTATTTCCTACCTTGTTGAATGTCTTGATTTGCATCTTCCACTTCTATTCCAATGAGTCATGTTGACTTGCATGTTGCACTTTTGATCTAATGATCTATGATGAGTTTCATTATTTCCTTTTATATCGATATAATGTAGTTGTTCACATTATTAATATAATAATAATAAACCATATTATTGTAATACCAACACTTCTAACAACATCAAATTATACATCAAAATAATTTATTTATTTTTCATAAAGGGGCAAAGCCACTAAATCAATTATATTAAAAAGGAGATATTATAGAAAAAGATAGTATGATATAGACTTGAGATATTTTGCCCATCCTTACAAATAAATTTTATCATTTTAATGTTTAATAATACTCTTTTGAAAACATTAAATTCAATGCTTATAATATATATCACTATGTATATAGAGATAGTCTGGCTTCAAAATATGTCATTTACGTCTTGAAGGTTCTATAGTTAGTGCTATTTTGCTTGGCCTTCCAAAAATATTTTTTTTATGCCTAAGCAATGGAACACAAAAATAAATTCTTTTATGACATAATGAAACTAATTTATTAAAATGAAAATTTTTGAGGGCTACTACTAGTGTTACCATAACATGTATTATTATGAGTATTTCAATGGGTTTCAACTTCAAACTTGGTTTTTTAAGTACCAAGTGGTATTATAAAAATCTATTTGTTTCTTCTTCTATGAGATCTAGCAAGTTTAATGGAATTTGAATAATTTTTTTGATGAAATTTTATGCAATATCTTCATCATCTATGTCCCCACAGTTTCTTCTAATTTCTCATACAATCATTTTTTATCAGTCCCCAATATAACATTGATTTACATTTGGCTAAGACCAAATTTATTGCTAATAACACCTCCATAAGAACGAAAAACTCAGTGTGTCTCTTCAAAGAAAAGCATTATATACACCAAAATGTTTTATTTCATATGCTTGCAATATGACCTCTTTGCATTTATCTAAGTCATCCACAAAGGTCACTATTTGAACCTAATCTCCAAAGGCTTGCATGAACTTTGAAATTCTTGCATTTTCAATCACATTGACATATAAACCAAACCATTTCCAACACCATACACCGAAAATTAAAGATAAAAAAACCAATATGGCTTTTCTCCGAGTTCTTTTTTCAAGAAATTGATGTCAATAATAACATCTTCCTGATAGAAAATGTGTCTTACATGGTCTATTGAAGTGATATACCACAACATTTGTATGCTCATGGACTAGACAAAATATATAACTAATTTTAATACAACCCTTCAAGTTGTTATTACAATACAAGGTATGGATTCATATTTTAAACATTTAAACCTTGCTTGCTATCAAAGCATCCACACTACCAAGCAACCCATTTGGCAAGGGATATGCTGAGAAGACATGATATAAATTTGTATCCAAATGTTGACTCTATGTTTGCCCAATTATATCTCCAACATATACTCATCCCTTGAGCTCTTGTCATTGGATTCTCAATTTCTTTGGTAATTGCAACTCTTAGTCATGTCCAAGCTTCCTTTCAATCTCTATAATATGATGCATTGTATTGAAATGTTAAAATTTGACGAACTCGTCTTAATGCATGTTCTAGATCTTATTGTTGGGATATTGACCTTTACCGTAATTGAAAGAAGATCAAAGAAAACAATTTTAGTCAATTGTTTTGTTTTTTTTAGGAATTTTAGTCAATTATTATTGTATTAATGAACTTGTTTTATAAATTGGATTGTGATTCAATGCTCAACATTTTTTTTTTATCAATTCATGCTAAGGACTTTTAAATAGCATGAAATTAAGCTTGGTATTCTGTAAGAATAGTGACAAGAGGATTCTATTTTGACAAAATAATTATTTTCTAAAATATATTGACTAACTTAAATATATATTTTGATTCGTAGAATAATTATTTATTATCTTTTTAATGTGAATAATGGATAGGTGTTTCTATCATTTTTTTCTTTTTAAAAAATTAAAAATATGGTTAGAGATGAAAATATAGCTTTACCTGGATTAGGCAAGGGTTGTAGCTGCAACACAACCTTTAATTTTAAAATAGACAATTATTTAATTAATTTAGATCAACTCATCTCTAATTAACATTGTTGGTGTTGCAGAATCAATAATCTTAATTCTTGTCATGGATCAATTCTTTTCTAAAATACTCTACCTGTTTTAGATTTACATGTTGTTACCACATGATAAGATTTAGTATTACATGCCTCCCTCATGAAAGAGATGCTCTTCTTTCCAGTTTGGGAGGGTTTTAATTGTTGTCAATAGTCGATTTGGAAGGGTTTTAACTATTGTCAATGGAGGAAAGTGGAATGTAGTCCTCAAACCTCAAACGTTATGGTTGGTTTGGCCAGAGAAATGAATTTCTTCTTAAGCTACTATTTCCCAATGCAGGTCCTAACAAATAAGAAAACCACCAAGTAAACAACACTATTGTTTATTGAGTCTAGCCTATCTTTAATAGAAGAAGACTTCAAATTCCATTTTTTTATGAAAGGCCGGGAGTCCAACTGCCTACAAGTCTTTTTTCACTAATGTTCTATTGCTATGATGAAAAGTAGTAGTGTTTGATGAATTGTACCAAATGGTTTGTGACCTTTACATATTTTTTGTTCCTAAGTTTTTTCATGTGAATCACTGTACGAATTCAAGTGTTAAATTTGTAGACTTAGATTTCCAATAATCACTTATCTTCTTGGTGCTTTGGTCTAGGATAGAGAAGTTAGATATTGTTTCTCGATTTAATTGTATTAGATATATATTTTGCAGTGAGTTGTTTTATTTATTTATTTATAATTATGTTTGCTCTTTTTTCCCATTTTATCCATATTTGGGGGATTGCCTGTAATATAACTCATGTTGTAAGTAGAAATTAGCATATTTTTGAATGCACATCAACAAAAAAAATGTGCATTTGATCATTTTTACTATGTTTTGAAATATGTGCATTTAATGTAATTTTTATGTGTTCTAAAATATATTCATTGAATCTATTTTTTTATGTGATTTATAAGGTAAATCAAGTAAAACAACCGACCTCAATACAAGATTATCCTTTTGTTTGATTGCAAAAATGATAATATACTTTCAAATTTTGGATTCTTCCTAATAAAATATTTTGATTATATTCAAACATTTTTGTGGATCATTATGCTAAAAGACTTATGGTATATCTTTCACAACATCATAGTACAGCAATGGTGTTGGTTAAAAATAAAAGGCACAACTTGTAGAAATAGAGAATTGATTTATCAACAATTTCAAGTAAGGATGATAGTAATAATCCCTCTACAAATTAAACTTAGTATTTATAAGCTTTTTTTTGAGATTGTAAGAATAAGGTATAACACTCCCTATAAATTGAAGTGCGTCGGGTAAACTCTTTTTACGTGACTAGTGATGTTGGCAACATCCTCCAGTACCACGTGGCCTAGGGGGACTAGACATTGTGACCTTGTGTTTTACCATAGGAAGCCCTTGCCAAACAATCTAGACCCCCAACGCAATATTTTTAAGCTTATTAAATATAATTTCGTCAAACATTGCAAAAGATGTGCAACATATAGAACCAATAGAGCATGATTGGGAGTTGTTAATGGCTCACACAAAAAAAACAACTAACAATAATTGAACATGAATAGTTATACCAACTTATAGATTTATTTGCTACAAATGAAATAGTAGCATTACACAATAAAAAAATGCCTAAACAACTAAATATACCTATTGCACTCAATACACAACGTAAATTTGTTGAAGCTAACAACGATGATCAAATTTTCCAATAGGTCTTATTAAGTAAATTTCAATGTGTTGTGCTTACAACAAACCTACTGATCAAAGCTGGTCTTATGAATGGGCTCTTGGAGACGTCAATGATATTGTATATCTCTTTGGCTCTAAGCCCCCACAATTGTCAATACATGTTATAGTTGCATTTGATAACTACAATGGTCCACCTTGGGAAGGAAACCTAAAAGTATTCCAATACAACTAATAACCTGAGGCAAGTGTACACAAATATCGTTAACCATAACATGAGCTATCATTATACACAAGTCATAAGGTGACCTAACACTAAATAAAGCCAAAAATGATATAGGTAAAACTAAAAGACACAAACTCACCTTTACAAATAGTCTCCAGAGTCAAATCTCTAAAAGACTTTCATGTATTGATGCAGGAGCATCTTGGGTTCTTTGGCAATGCTGATCACCCAAAAATATGTTTTCTTTGGTTTAGTAGCTTTTTGGAGGCTGCTCGGTAAAGTGCTCGGTAACTATTTTTTCTTTGTTGGTTGAAGACTTGTTGTTCTCCGCTCGGGCTCAGTTACTTGTTTCACTCTTTCTTTATCGATGAGTCTCGGTAGATGTTTGGCTACTCAGTGGGTTTTCGCTGACTGGTTTTTGTGCTTGGTTGGATTTCTTACCGAGTTGTGTATTTTGATGTTGGATATTTTGGCCGACTTCTGCAGTTAATTGTCGTGGCGTAATTAATGTTGGGATCTCTTATTGGGATGTGTGTGGACCTAAATCTTGGTCTTTGTTGTTTCCTATGTTGGATCTTTAGGATCTGAGTGCCGACCTCTTTGGTGGACTCTTGTATATATTTGTTTTCTATTCTTAGATTAATTTTTTCAGTATTAGTTGCATACCAAATTCAGATCACAAGTCTGTGACCTCGCATGTATGAAGATTATAATGTAAAGATCTAAATATATATGGTCAAAATCGAGAAGGCCTTACACCCCGAAATGTAATGAGTTTGATGAAATAATAAAAGTTATGTTGTTTCTTCTCTCCATATCTGTGTTGTTTCTTCCGAGTTATTCTGCAAGTAGGCTTGGATAGCTGGGAGTACCTTGGGCCCTGGTTTTCCATGTCTTCCTTGCGCTAGGTGGTATCAAAGTGAAGGTGAGATCTAGGTTCCTTCTTGTAAGACCTAACCCTAGTGGTTGATATTATTGTGGGGTAGCATATTGTGATCTAACCTACAATTGCCGAGGGTTTCAAGATGGTTCATGGGAGAGGAAATGCAGATCCAGGTCTAGCTGATATGCTAAGATAGATTGCTGCAAGATTGGAAGTTGTTGAGACAGCCCAGCGTAGAGGAAGATATCTTGAAGATGTTAGTGATGATGAAGTTTAAGAAGTGCAAGGAGAAGATGCGCCTAAACCTGTGATGCATCAGGAAGAAAAGAGGTTCCTGAGAGATTTGACAAGTTTGAAGTCCACACCTCAGTTTAATCCTCCTGGGTATAGTGGAAAGTTGTATTCAATGAATTGGTAGACTGGATAAACTAGATGGAGAAATAATATGAATATGAAAATGTATCAGAGGAGAAGAAAGTGAAGATTGCAAGCACAAAGTTGAAAGGTTATGCATCCTTGTGGTGGGAACATCTGCAATTGGATTGAAAGAAGAAAGTAAAATACAAGAGAAAGGTATGGGATATGATGATAAACAAATTAGAAGGCGAGTTTCTACCTTGTGATTACTAGATAAACCTAGTTAGAAGAATGCAAAGTTTGAAGCAGAAAGATAGCTTGGTAAAAGATTACACTGGGAAATTTTATAGATTAGACATCAAATCTGGACATGCTGAAGGTGAGGTGGAAAGAATATAAAGATAACTAAATGGATTAAGAAGTTCTATACAAGATGAGATCAGCTTGGTAAAGATGGAGAGTATTGAAGAGGCATATCAGTTTGTCCTAAAAGCTGAAGAGAAATTGAACAAAAGATATGAATAAAGGCAAAGAGGATGAGGTGGTAGATTCCCTAGAGGAAGAGGTAGATCTCATGGTGAAAACAGTAGATCTGAACCAGACAAGAAAAATCCAGATACATATCAAGACAAAGGCAAGACCGAAGGGAAAGGTGGAATTTAATACTAAGGAAAAGACAATTACTCCCAAGGTGGTTATAGCAGAAGAGGGTTCCAAGGAACTTGTTATAATTGTGGTGAAGAAGGACATAGGTCTTTTGAGTGTACACATGCAAGCAAGAAACTCAGTAGTAGAAGAAATGTTTTGGTGCAAGAGGAGTCACCGAATGAACCTAAAAAGGAAGTAAATCTAATGATCATAAGGATAATATGGAGTGAGAAAGATAAGAAAGATCCTGTAAGGAAAATTTTGTTCAAGACCAGATATAGAGTTGCAGACAAAGTTTGGAAAGTAATTGTTGATAGTGGAAGCTTGAAGAATCTGGCATCCGAGGAAATGGTCACAAAGTTGCAATTGGAAAGAATGAAACACCCAAAGCCCTATCAGATTTCATGGATCAAGATGAGCATATATTAATGGTGAGTGAACAATGTTTTGTGAATTTGAAAATTGGGAAGTATTATGATAAGGTGTTGTGTGATATTATGCCAATGGATTGTTGCCATATTTTGTTAGGTAGACCTTGGCATTATGATAGTCATGCTATACATGATGGAAGAGTGAATAGATATACTATTTGGGTTGATGTCAAGAAGCAAAATCTTGTTACCTTTGATTGAAGAATCTGTAGGAGAGATATGTACATCTGTGAAATTTTTTTTGATGGAAGGTAGACAGTTTGTTAAGGATTTGAAAAGGAAGTATAATTGTTATGCTTTGATTCCTAACAAACTGAGTGAGAATACAAAAGATAAAGTTCCTGCAGAAGTTGAGAAATTGCTTACCGAGTATAGGGAGATCATTTCAGATAATGTACTTGATGGTTTGTCACCCATTAGAGACATTAGTCACTGTATGAATCTGATTCCTAGAGCTAGTTTTTCAAACAAGGCACCACACTGATTGACACCAACTGAAAATGAGGAACTCAACCGACAAGTTCATGAGTTGTTGAACAAGGGTTTGATCAAAGAAAGTTTGAGTCCATGTGCAGTACCAGCTGTGTTAGCACCTAAGAGGAATGGTGAATGGAGAATGTGCACTAATTCAAGAGCAATCAACAAGATAATTAAGTATATGTTTCCTATACCGAGGATGGATGATATAATGGATTGTTTGAGTGGAGAAAGATATTTTACCAAAATTGATTTGAAAAGTGGATATCATCAGATTAGGAATCAGAGAAGGTGATGAATAGAAGACTGCTTTCAAGACAAAAGTAGGTTTGTATGAGTGGTTAGTTATGCCCTTTGGTTTAATTAATGCACCGAGTACATTTATGAGGCTAATGAATTAGGTTTTGAAGAAATTCTTGAATAAATGTGTGATTGTATAGTTGGATGATATTCTGATATTCAGCAAGACTAGAGAAGAGCATTTGATGCATATAAGACAAGTGTTGCAGAGATTGAAAGAGGAAAAGTTGTTGATAAATATGAAAAAGTATTCCTTCATAGAAGAAGAGCTTGTGTATTTAGGTTTTGTGATTTCAGCTGATGGTTTGAAGATGGATCTTGAGAAATTTGAAGCTATACTTAGTTGGCCTACACCTAATAATATCAATGAGGTAAGATCATTTTGTGGATTGACAAATTTTTAGAGGAAATTTATTAGAAATTTTAGTTCTATTTGCAATGTTATGATTGAGACAATGAGAGGAGATAAAAGAGATTTCAAATGGACACATGGAGCTGATAAAATTTTTGAGATTTTGAAACAAAAGGTTGTCGAATTACCTGTGTTAGCCTTACCTGATTTCACTAAGGTATTTCAAGTTGAATGTGATGCAAGTGGAAGTGCAATAGGAGCTGTGTTGACTCAAGAAGGTAAACCTGTTGCTTTCTTTAGTGAAAAGTTGAATGATTCTAAGAGGAAATATTTTGTCTATGATCAAGAATTCTATGTTATTGTTCAGGGTGCCAGCAAGAAGTTAAGTCCACTTTTTGGGTAAAAAGTGGAATTGTTTTCCCTATTTTTCAAATTTGCTGTCAATTTATGTCAAAATTTGAGGCACTTAGAGATTGAATCTAAAAACACTTCACTAATAAAAAATGTAGTGCTCGGAGTCTACATTTCAAATATGTAATTTATTTAAATACCCACATGGTAGAAAGTTTTTATAGTAGGCATGTTTAAATACTACTTTTTCAAAATGCATGTTTCAGGACTATACCACACACGTGTACGACCACCATATTTTGACCTAAATAAATAAATTTTTGTGAATCCTTCTGGGGAAAGATACTTAAGACACCAAAGATTGATGAGAATATTTTTGCTTTTTTTTTTAATTGAATATTTTTTTAAATTAATTTTTAATTGACTATAAAATATATTGTTGAAACCTCTAGTGTACAACCACCATAATTTGATGAAAACTTCACATTTTGTCAAAATTACTTTTTTTATCATCAAGGAAATTCTATGTAGATTGATGTCATATAAATTATTTTTTTTAAAATGTAAAAAAAAAAGTTATTAAAGTTTTAGTGAACCATACTATTTTAAGTTTAGGTACCACTTTTGATTAATAAATATTGTAAAAATAGTAAAATTGATCATATCACTATAAAATTTATGTTTTAGAAATCTAGACAGTAACTTCTCTAATGAGTTTTCATTTCGTCAAAAAATTCGATTAGGAAGACCCTCAAAAAATTACGGCAAAACATAAATTTGGTATTCAAATGCCTTAGCCATTATTTTGGAGGTCCAAGCATAGGCTTGGTCCCACCAAGCCTATCCAAAACCAAAATCCAATGCAAATGGTGGTCTTGTAAATTCTAAATTTAATACGTTTCTTAAAAAAATTAAAAAACGGGCACCCATTTTTTGAATTTTGGATCGGGTGTCCGAGCCTAAGACGGGTGCCCATTTCTAGCGGCATTTTTCAAGTCCACAAGACTTCCGCGGAATTGGCACCCAACTTCTTGCACTTACCCTTCAAGCATTGAAGAAATGGAGATATTATTTGATGCCAAGTGAATTTGTGTTGTATACTGATCATAAGGATTTACAATATTTGGGTATTTTCAGCTTGATTTCTGGATTTTGATTGTGTGTAATTTTTATGTGTATAGACATATATGTCGTTACACACACACACACACACACACATATGA
>MU224309.1:0-10548 GCA_018584345.1 Thuja plicata | reverse complement strand
CCCCTCATTTTGCGTGCCCCTTTCTCTCACCAACCCCCCCTTCTCTTTTATCTTCTAAGTGAGGCCTGGTCTGCATCTTATTTTTACATTCCTTCATGCTCTTTGCTCTTATCCTGATGATGGATCACAGAGTGTGATTCAAAATGTTTATTTCTTTTTTGATGCTAAAAATTACACACAATCAAAATCCAGAAATCAAGTTGAAAATTCTTATGGAATGTGGAAATCTGATCGATTTAATATTTGGGTAGTCAAAATAAGTTGAATTAGAGACATATGAAATGGGTTTAGTATTTGCAGATTTTCACATTTGTGATAAAGCATAAGAGTGGAGTTTCTAACCGAGATTTTGATGCATTGAGCAGAAGATCTTTGTTGACCGAAATGAGAATTGAGGTTCTTGGTTTTGATGATATGAAACATTTGTATGAAAATGACCCTGATTTTTTTGAGCAATGGAGAGTGTGCAGAGCACCTATTCCAAATCAACCAAGTAAGTTTGAAGACACTTTCATTCAAGAAGATATGTTGTTCAAAGGTATTCAATTGTGCATACCGAGAGGATCAATGAGAACTAATTTGATCAAGGAAAAACATAGTAGTGGTTTGGCTGGACATTTTGGTATTGATAAAAATTTGAGTTTACTGAAGGAAAGGTACTTTTAGCCTCAGTTGTATAAGGATGTTCAAAAATTTGTGAAAACTTGTGGAGTTTGTCAAGTTGCAAAAGGAGTAAGTCAGAATACCAGATTGTATACACCGATTACTGTTCCTGAGAAACCTTGGAGTGATATCAGTATGGATTTTTTTCTTGGCTTACCAAGGCCAGCAAGAGGTAATGATTCCATATTTGTTATTATGGATAGATTTTCTAAGATGACACATTTCATACCATGTAAGAAAACATCAGATGCAATACACATAGAAAATATTTTCTTTAAGGAGATTGTCAAATTGCAGTGATTACCGAAGAGTATAATCTCTAACCGAGACAATAAGTTTGTTAGCTATTTTTTTAAAACACTTCGAAAGAAGCTGGACACCGAGTTGAAGTAAAATTCCACATTTCACCCATAGACTGATGAAAAAATAGAGGTTGTAAACTGAAGTTTGGGTAACTTGTTTAGATTCTTCTAGTTGGAGACACACTAAGTAATTGGGATTTGATGTTAGCACAAGCATAATTTGCACACAACATTTCAGTAAATAGAAGCACTGGAAAGACACCTTTTGAGATTGTTCATGGCACACAATTGAGAGATATATCAGACTTGAGAGACATTGTTGGAGAAGAGAAAATAAGTGTTGAAGCAGAAAAGTTTTTTGCATTTATGAAGACATTGCATGAGGATGTAAAACATAAGTTGGAGCAAAGTAATCAGAAATACAAGGATAGTGCAGATAGATCAAGAAGACATAAAAATTTTGAAGTTGGTGATGCAGTTATGGTTCATCTGAAGAAAGGTAGATTTCCTATTAGAACATATGGTAAACTGAAGATGAAGAAGTTTGGTCCTTGCAAGATACTAAGAAGATTTGACAATGGAAATGCTTATGCAGTAGAATTACCTGATGACATGGATCATATATCACATATATTAGATATTTCAGAGTTGTGTTAATATCATTAACCTGATGTAGAAGTTACAGTATCGAGTGATTATCCTGAGAAATAGATAGAAGAAGTTGAGTAGATTTTGAAACAGAGAGTTGGCAGAAGTACAAGAGGAAAGAACTACATGGAGTATCTACTAAAATGGAAGAATAGATTGTTTGAGGACTCATCCTGGATTTCTCATTCTGAGTTGGACTCAATTCAGTTGGACTTGACACATGATTTGGAGAATAATTTCTTTGTACCCTAGGTGTCTGATGCAGGAGCATCTTGGGTTCTTTGGCAATCTCGATCAACCAAAAATATGCTTTCTTTCGTTTAGTAGCTTGTTGAAGGCTGATCGGTAAAGTGCTCAGTAAGTACTTTTTCTCGGTCGGTTGAAGACTTTTTGTTCTCCGCTCGGGCTTGGTTTCTTGTTTTTATCTTGCTTTACCAATGGGTCTCAGTAGATGTTTGGCTCCTTGGTGGGTTTTCACCGACTGGTCTCTGTGCTCGGTTTGCTTTCTTACCGAGTTGTGTATTTTGATGTTGGATCTTCTGACCGACATCTGTAGTTATTCTCGTAGTGTGATTAATGTTGGGATATCTCATTGGGATGTGTGTGGACCTAAATCTGGCTCTTTGATTTTTCCTATGTTGGATCTTTAGGATCTGAGTGATGACCTCTTTGGTGGAATCTTGTACATATAATTTTTTTCTATTCTTAGATTTCTAGGTAGGTTTTCAGTAGTAGTTGCATAGCAGATTCAGATCGTAGGTCTGTGACCTCGCATGTATGAAGATTATATTGTAAAGATATGAGTGTATATGGCCGAAATCGGGAAGCCCTTACAGTCTGAAATGTAACGAGTTTGATGAACTAATATAAGTTATGTTGTTTCTTCTCTCCCTATCTGTGTTGTTGCTTACGAGTTGTTCTGCAAGTAGGCTTGTATAGCTGGGAGTGCCTTGGGCCCTGGTTTTCCATGTCTTCCTTGTGCGATATATATCTTGCCTTCTCTTTGGATCATTACTCCAAAATGCAAAAAAAATTCATACAACATTATTAGAAAGAAAGAAAAAGCTTGCCTTGAATTGATCTCGCAATAAGTCCAGGTATGTGAAGTTACTTGCACACCCACTTTTTTAGTACTACAATTTAAATTATTCCCTTTCTTCAATTCATGAAAAAAAATTTTGCATATCAATTATGACATTTTATCTTCTAGAGGTTCACACTTGTTGATCAAGAAGAAGAAAAGAGCAGATTTGTAGTTACAAATACAATAGTTTTGTCTTTCCATGCATTTGAATGCTACATTATTTTAGGACATACAAAAAACATAGTAGGCTCATGCAAAATAGATGCTACTATGTACAATACTACCTTCTACAATGATACATGTTTGTAGATCGACACTTTTATACACTTTCTTTTGTTATGTAAAGCTTCATTTATGATTTCGAATCAAACACCTATCGATATATCCCTTGCACCTCCTTTGGGTGCAAGTGCTAGCGTAAATCATGTCATGAGAATGACCAAGAACATAAAATAAGTTTTTTTGGAGGATTTATCAGACACAAAGATCAAAATGCAGAAAAAATTTAGTGAGAAGCCTCCTTTCTCATAATTTATTATATATATATATATATGCACTTCAGCAGCCCCACAAGTTAGTTGTACAATAAATGTGGTAGATCGAGGTGAAGGAGCTTTTTTTAGCTACAACAGAAATATGTGTACATATATCTGGATGCAAAACTCATCTTGTGCCAAGTGTTTGGTAAAATGTCATGTAGATAGGACTTGTCACGTCATTTTTGTTAGCTTAAATACTCGTAGTTTAAGGTGCTGATTTTTGTGGCATAAATGCTTTTATTTTTCTTTTCACGTTGGATACTAGTAATTGCTAGATTAGTGATTATGAGTGTTAAGTTTTACATTTGACGAGGAGGAGGATTTATTTTCAGGGTTTGTAGTAGGTAATGGCGAGTTTGGTGCGCACGAGAGGGGGAGATAATGAGGATTCATATTTACAGGGAAAAAATAGTAGCAGGCCAGGGTCATGGCCGCCAAGATTGGAACCCTTGTTGGATGATACAACTCATAATCCTAAAGCGTTAAAAACTTGGGCTACGAGAATAGGCTTTAAAAGAAAAAAAATTTGGTGAGACTATAGAGGATTCACAAGATACAGAGGATGCCATGTTTTGCAGGCAGTTGCATATGAAGTATTAGCTAAGAGAAAACCCTAGATTAGGTTAGTTGAATAATTTGTTTAGTTGCATTGCATTTCTTTTTCACCTTGAGTTTGGTTGGATGCATTTGGGAACTCAAAATTAAATTGAAAGGTAGTCTGTTATGAACGATGAGCTCAGACATATGTCAGGGTTTTGTTTCTTTACATTGGGTAAGATGCTCTTAGAAAACACAACGTTGACTTTCCATGAGGTCTCTCTTGAAGTATGAGTTTAGATAAATCTCATATTAGGTCTATTAATTTTACTTTAGTCTATTGCGAAGTAGTGTCCAGGATGTCTCTCCTAAAGTATGAACTCACACAATTATCATATTTTGTTTAGTATTTTTAATTCATCCTATTTTGCGTTGCTTTAGAATTTTGTTTGGTGCACATACAAACACAAATGGGCTTCCACACTGCAACATCACAGTCATCCTTCAACTCTTATGCTAGGTTCGAGGATGACATGTAATTTTGTGGGAAAGATTTATAGTTCTCTGGCTCTTTTTAAGTGCATAATTTTTTTACTTTTAAGAACTTTGAGTATCTGCACTGGGTAGTGCAGGTGTCCTTTGTCAAATATGTCAAGGTTGAGGTTTATTTGGTGCTATAGAAAAGCCAAATATTCTTGTTTACAGAGATATGTAGTTTCTTTGTTATGTACAATATAGAATCTTAATCATTATTCTCTATTGTTTCAGAAAATATTGATTGTAACTCTGGTTCTCATTTGCTAGAACAATGTTGATCACATTGTAGTCATTCCTTCATATATTTTTTTATATTAGCGCCCTTTGATAGCTTCCATCTCAACCGTGTTCCTCTCTAGACATGCCTCATTTGATCTTTGTACTAGTATACTTAACATTTTGTCGAAGCAAAATCATTGGAACTTGCACCTGAATGCAATCAATTCATTCAAATGTAGTGTGGATGGGGTACTTCTAGCTGGAATTGAACCCTAGCTATCAGGATAGAAGATAGCCAATTGCACTGGGATTAGACATCCTCTTCTTATGCATAATTGGGTTTTTGGTGATGCTATCATACTTCCAGGTTTCCCTTGTAAACCTCTTGCTTAACCAGTGCACCTCATTTGATCTTTGGTATAAATGGGTTGTATTTCTTTAAAAATAAACAAGCTTTTCCTAGTAAGCTTGTTAGTCTTCCTCCATGTCTTGTTTGATGTTTGGTTTTATCTGATGTGCATATATCCAAAAAAAAAATGTTGTCAGCATTTGCACACAACAATTTATGCTTCACATTTTCTTATGGTAGAGTAGAATGTAGATTTATTGGAATTTGAGACTTAACAAAACTAATTGGTGAATCACACTACAATGTCAACTCTTATACATTATTATTTGATGCTCTTGCTAGCAGTATTTTATCCTGGATTCTGATGATCTTTCTTGCAAGATACTGTTATGTAGCTCTGTAGTTCAAGGTCTTGGCCAATTACAATAGGCAATGCCTCATGTGATTCGCTTGAGGCTAACTGATGAAGGGACTCACAAACACTAGCAAAGACATACAAAATTTTCTACTCCAAAATAAGTATTGCTAGCAGAGGCTTCATAGGCTTATGTCAAATTCACAAGACAGATTCCTCCTCCAAAAGAAGTCCTTATTTCTATCTACTATCTCTAATAAAATGTTTAAGAGATAATTGTTCAGCGACTTCCCTTTTGTTACAATACTACATAAAGAGGGGTTTCAAGACAATATTTGAGAGAATTGTTGTAGTAAATTGTCTTAATTTAAGACAAAATAAAACTTGTGTATTGTCTTTAAGTGAGTGTCTTAAATTATTGTCTTAAACAATTGTCCTTATAAGACAATAAAAATCACCAATATTATTATCTCTTATAAGACAATTTTAATTGTCTCTATATAAACAATAGCTATAAGATGAATTTTTTTATCTCTATAGAGGTAAATATGTCTTTAATCCCACATATTCTCATTAACTACAATATCACTGATTAGTTCATGTTAGGGCACGATGGAATCGAACCACCATCCGTGCTCTTCCATTGAGCTAGCACCCTTTAAAGAATAACTATATAGAAATTATAAATACAATAATGCTAATAATTTAAATACACAAAAATCACCAAACCTAAATATCTCTACTAAAGTTGATGCTGAAATAATTGATTTTGAAAACAATTCCAATGGAAGCTTGACCTGTATTATCAAATTCAGGAAAGGTTACTATTGACATAAATGACATCTTCATAACATACGCAACACAACCTATGGAAAAAGGAAATTTATCTTAATAGTGAAACCAATAAAATGTTGACAAGGAAAGTTACATAACTTACATGCAATATAAGTGATCTAGACAATCAAGGATTTCTCTTTAAAAATAATTGAAAGAAACATCATCTTTCTTCAGGTATTTCAAACCACACACTGGCACGGAAAATGATATAAAAAAATTAGTCCAATCAAGCACGGATTTCTCCTTGAAAATAGTTGAAAGAAAAATTAGTTTTCTTTAGGTACTTCAAACAACATAAACTGACACTGCAAATGATAACATATAATCAAATCCAAATTCCTCTCCATTCTCTAGATGCATAACATCTAGCCCAAAAACTATGATCGGTATATCACTCATTAAAGGTATCCCCCAACAAACTTTACAATACCCAATATCATTACATCAACAAAAAAAATGAAATTAACAACTAACAAGTAACACAGCTGGAAAAATTAAGTAGAGACTATCTACTTCTTTGATAAATAAAGATGAAAACCTGTAAGATGTCGAATCCCTTTCTTGGGGCCACTGACATGTAGCTTTCAACAGATTAGTAATTGTAAACCTATGTATTTCCATAAAAGTTGAATTCGGTGATTAAATCATGGGCAACAAGCAACTGATTGTATATATTTGTTGAAAGAGAACTAGGTTGGTATGACTGTGGTAGATAGTTTTCCTTTTGTGTCTTTCAACTTGAAGGTTTGTTTATATATTTCTTGGAAATACTTAACTATTGATTTCATTGTTGATATCTCATCCACTTGGAACCTTTTCAAACAAAAATAATTTGGAGTCTAGGCAAATTTGGTTTTCAAAACATAACATTTCAAATGAAATAGAATTAATTCTTATTTTAGTGAAATTTCCAAGCATAAAGAAGTATGGGTTGAATCTTTCTATAGACTAAAATAAAGATCTTAAACAAAGGGAATAAACTTGAAAAATATAGGATAGATAATAACATACCTATTAACAGATGCATATGAAGAATAGATTTAAGTGCAACAAAATGTTCAAGCTTAAGAGATTATAGGACCCTTACCTTAGCTCTCGAGTGGCTTGTGATGTCAATCTAAAAATGTGGCACTTTTGATGCACATGTGTCACTCCTACTTTTACACCCTGTAATGATATTAACACACAGGGTTCACACAGTTATAAAAACCATAAGTTAGCTAGCTGGTTGGTTGAATCAAACACTTTAAATCACAAACTAAAAGGCTTCAAATTTAAAAATTTATACACAAATAAAAACCTTAGTATCCTCAATAAATATCTTTTTGAAATAGAAAAGATGAATTGTTTAATGATGGCAACACAAAAACTACATAAAGAAAACATGAAAAATTGCTTCTAATACATGAAAGAGATTTTGTAGCTTCAACATCAAAGGTATTCATCTTAAAAGTATTTTCAATAAGTTTAAGATCTGAGTGTACCAATAATCAGAGGGAACAATTATATCCATATGGATATTTGGTTTGCATGGATATAAGAAGCTAAGACATATATGATCATTGAGGTTAGAGGAACCTGTTAAACTATATTTCCAAATAGAAAGAGAAAGGGAGAATGTTAGGCAATAGGCACTATGGTATTTTGTAGTTGACAAATATTTAAATTTTGTGAAGGTGTTCAACAACACAAAGTGATGAAGCAACATATATTTACTATGAAAGAATTGCACCGTTAAGATATCCACCATATAAACACAAGATCACATTCAACACTTGCTTCTTGTTCGATAGCATCTCCAATCTGTAGGATGTTGTCCTTGAATTGCATAATAGGCATGAGGTTCCCATAGTGGATTACACACAATGTAAGCTACCAGTTTCCAAATGAAATAGAGAAAGAATGAGGCTACCAAAGTGAATTGTACGCAATGAAACCTGCCAAATCTAGATGAATTAGAACAAGAAATGTGCTTGATAAGTACGATAGGATATTAGAGCCATGATGAGTCTAGAATATAAAGTTAAGATTGAAGTAAATTAATTCATATCGTGTCCAATATACTGTAAACTTCACCTCAAAATTAGAACAATCATTAAAAAATTATGGGTTGAATATGTGCCCAATAAAATCATTCTTCCCCAATATAAAAGTTTTATGACGTGTGGAGGTGATCTATAGCTCGTTTAAATGATTTTTAGTGTATAAAAATTTCTTTAAACATTCATTTTTAGTTCCTAAATCTCAACAGTTGCTAGGAATGTGCACAAACTTCAAATTCCCTAGATCGGGGAGAACTGGCTTTCTTCATATAGATAAGATACGACCTATTTCAATTCCAAGTTAAATATAGATAATTTTTAAGTCAACTCCTTATATTTTTATGCTCTGTAATAGTTTACAAAAGATTCAATTTTCAAACAACATG
Source organism: Thuja plicata (assembly GCA_018584345.1). Classification (NCBI taxonomy): domain Eukaryota; kingdom Viridiplantae; phylum Streptophyta; class Pinopsida; order Cupressales; family Cupressaceae; genus Thuja; species Thuja plicata. The sequence goes on along the minus strand of MU224309.1, from coordinate 2,050 downwards.
CAAAGATTTCACACACGCACAATAAACTGCATTCTTAGTAATTTACAACATGGATGCAATGTTTATAGAAGCAATCTCATGTTTGTAAATTTGAGAGTTAACAACATGCCAAGTGAAGTCAGCCACATACCTTATTAATAGGATTATCTTCTTCATCAAGTATGTAATATTGACAATATTTGCAAGTTACATTATATACAAAACATAAGGCATACGGTATTCAACAGTTGATCTGAGTTGATTCAGATCAAGCAAAGAGTAAGAGTCCATAAAAGTGATAGCCTGTCAATAAGAGATTCTTTACTTGCCAAGAGGAATATTCAAGGTGCCAATATTTAAGAGTGTTTTTCGTGTAGAGGGCTATCTAAAGAAAGGGACAAATCAATAAAGATGAGCAGATGAGAGTATTGAAGGTCTTAACTCAACATATCGAAACATGAGAGGAGAGAAAGACGAAAGGCAGTTTTCCACAATCTTGAGTCTTGATATCCTTCAAAACAAATAGATAATAATCAAAATGAATGGTGGGGTTGACTAAGGCTTGACCTGATATTAGAACATCTTTGATGAAAACCACGTATTAATCAGTAGAAAATTGAAATAGGGCACTGTACACAATAATGATAGTTTATTCAATCTTTGGCAAGACAAAAAAAACAAATACATAATAAGCATGTCACAGTCTATAGGTAACTTAGAGCTAGATTCAATAATCAAATACAATACTATGTATCTCACAGATATAATATTTTCTGAATAAAACATACAGCTAGAAAATGTGTGCTTAGGATTTGTTGCACAACATTAAACAAACAAGCTGAGCATGATCTGTCCCTTATATACTGCACTTTCTGAAAGTTTCAAACTCCTCATTTCATAGTTTTTAAGAATATAAATAGTGATTTAAAAATAACTTGAAAATCTTGATATGTTAAAGATTTAACATCAAAAATTTATGGAAACCAAATATTTGCAAGGCCATCCCTACAGAACTAGGTTTCATAACTGCGACCTCCCTAGTGGTTCAAAACTCTGGACAAATATATGTAAATGTAAGGCCCTCCTCACCAAAGGAGCTATGTGGAAAATTGGAAATGGGGGATCCATTAGATTCTGGAATGACCAGTGGACCATGAACCAACCTCAGCTGGGTATTAAATTCAAACCAATTATGGATCTCATTAGACCGGCCCTGGGTCATAGAGCTTCCAACTATACCAATGGTATTACTTGGATAGATATACCTAACCAATTAAGGGACAGACCAGATCTACAACACTCAGCCAGAGAGCTTATGGACATTCTGAAGGGCTTCAGAATTTCTGAGAATGAAGATTCTATCATCTGGACCCCCACCCAGTCTGGGTCCTTCACTGTTAGATCAGCCTATAACCTGCTTATTAAGGAAGAGTGCAACCAGAGTGATTGGAAGAAGGTTTGGATCCCCCAACTCATGCCTAAAATAAACTTCTTCTGGTGGACCCTTATGCACAGAAAGATCCTAACCCAGGATAACCTCACTAAAAGAGGATTCTCATTGGCCAACAGATGCATCCTTTGTGAGAAGGCGGAAGAGACTATTAATCATCTCTTCATTCACTATGACTATGCTACTAGCATTTGGAGAGGAATATATGATAGGCTGGGTATCTCGTGGGTCCTTGGTTACGAGATACAACAATTCGCTAATTGGAGATCCCCCTCTAACCACCCTCTTCTACAGATCCTCTGGCGTATGCTTCCCCCGCACATATGCTGGGCTATATGGAGGGAAAGGAATAATCAGATCTTTAGGGAGACAGGCATCCAGTCTGATGCCTGCCTCCATATCGGAACTAAGCTCCTCAGTGAAAATGTCAGAATGGCGAAATGGAAGATCCCTTCTAGCCCTCCTGCAGTTTGGGAAACTCTGATAGTGGATCGCTGGAATCTCTTGAGTGGATTCTCCAAGTTTGATAACACTAAAAAGAGCATCAGGAATGCCACCACCTGGACTGCCCCTCCTTGTGACTGGATAAAATTGAACTTCGATGGTGCTGTTAACAATCTT
>MU224308.1:2311825-2331095 GCA_018584345.1 Thuja plicata | reverse complement strand
TTCAAAATTTTTATTGTTTATTTTTTTTTTTTAAATATATGTGTTGTTTTTTTTTTTTATATAAGATTGCATACGTTTCAATAAAAAGAATGATAAGTTAAACTGTTTCTATATATATATAACAATAAAATTACACAGTTTGGTTTATGTATTATATAGAAACGTATTTAAAACAATTTGGTCTATATGAAAATATGCATAATAAATTATTATTATTATTATTCTTATTTTATAGTTACTCTCAAGATTTTGATAGTATTACATTTGACCTATTTCTTTTTATGCATAATCTTAGAAAGACACTTATATATAATTTGTATGTTTTACTTTATTCAAGTACAACTATATGAAAGTTAAAGTCAGACTATACAACTCAGGAATGTAAAATAAAATCTATCTATAGATAGAAGTTTTTTTTTTTTTTTTTAATCTAGACTTTTATCATAATAAACTAACAATTATGGGTATATATAGGTAAGGCTTAACGAATCATTAGGATTTAGTTTTAATTACAATGGTAAATTTGGATTATTAATCATATAATCTAATACCCTCTAAGGCATTGATCTATTACTTTAATTAAATACTATTTTAACTCTTTACAAAATAACCTTTTCCTACCAAGAGCCTTCAAAACATAGGATTATCATTTACATGCATAGAATAAGCATAGTGAACTCAAGGCCCAAGTGTGGAACCTAGAGCTCTGATACCAAGTGTCATGCCCCAAAATCTGGGCATAAATATCTAAATCTAAAGAACATAAATCTCTCCTTTAACCCTGTTAAGTTAACTATAGGAAATGAGATATGTTCTACACCAATGTAAATATCACAATGAATAAAAATTGAAAGTTTAATCAACAATAAAAATTAATGATACCCTTAATATTTTCTTTTCTAATTACTTTACTAGAACATCAATAAGAATATTTCTGAAAAAAAACCAATATCGCAAGCATAAAGAACACATTTTTATTTTATTTTGAAAGCTAAGTACGAATACAATTTCTTTCTACTATACCTTAATAAAACACATACGATGCTATTTGGAGAAAGATGTTAATACAATAAATTTAAGCAAAAATTCTCTTCCCATTGATACAATCATTAAATACATCTTTGGAATACATAAGTGACATCATTACAAGGGAATAACATATTTTCAATCTCCTTTAAACATTTCAAGAAGGACTTTAAACCCAAAAAGGTTTTTTTGAGAATGGGGTTACAACAAAGATTCCAAGACACCAGCTACACATCCAGGAGCTTTCTCAGGACCTGCAAAAACTTCAAGGTTGACCATGGAGGCTCACCTCCCAACCTAGGCCTTTACAAGGCCACCCCCAAGCTAGGGGATCCAGAACTGAACCAGGATACATACACACATAACAACCAGGAAACTAAAAATAAGAACACAAGAAAATACCCATTGCCCAAGGATAAACATAGGTCTCCAAAAGACCTGATACAAAGGGGTGAAAGAGCACTACCACAAGAGGAGAAAGCCAATAATAAAAAATACATACACTAGGAATAGGCCACACATGGGCTCAACATTCCTAAGTACCACATATATAATCTTGTTCCATGGACACACATGGACTCATGAACAAATTTCTACCCTTCACCTCCATGCCCTTCAACGGCAACTGGAGTAAATTTACCTTTCTTTCACAAAATAAGTTATGGCTTCAAGCCTTCCAATTTTCTTATGAACCCCAATTTCCTTGGGAGTTCTTGGCATCATGGGCACCCATATACCCATGTACATCCCTCCACACATGGGAGACTCTGCACTACTTGGGTAGATCACTAACTTTCACCCCATCAAGGTTACCCATCCCTCCCAAGGGTGAATAAACCTTGAAGAACCGCCATATACAATCAATTACAAAATAGAATACAAGACTTAACACATAAACTCCATGAAAACCCATGAAGCTGAAAACAATAACATAAACTTTAAACATGGATTTCTCAAGCTATGCATAAAGGTAAGCAAGAACTACTCTAAACTATGATAACTAGGAAACTCACCTCAAATCCAAGCTATGGTAAATGCAAGGTGGTAAGTGAAGAGATTCTCCTTCTCATGCTTCCTCCTTTCAAATTTTACTCCTACAAATGAACCTGTCTCTAAAAGTAGAGAGTGGGTGTGTACCCAAAACTCCCTCTAAGGCCTTCCTTATAAAGGCATCCTTCCTAAAATATCAGGACTCATAAATGGAGGGAAGACTCTAATCCATCTACTCTTCCCACTTGCCTTCTTCATAAATGGACTTAAATGTTTGTAAGGAAAGAAGGGATGGCTTAACCAAAGTCTTCCAACTCTCCAAATTCGCCACTTCCCAAAATGGTGACTTTAGGGGAATCATAAATGAGTTTGAAGACTCTTAATGGGCTGAAAATGACCCCTAACCCCTAAGGTACCAAGTGGGCTAGTTATTTTTGACCCTAGTTACTCTCTGGGAGCCCAAATGACCCTCCTAAACTCCACCCAAGGTTAACTCTTGAAAAATCCAACCTACAAGACTCAATCTAATCTCTCTTGACTCAATCTTATCTCAATCTTATCTTCCTAAACCTTAGGGTAAGCATAGGGACTATACTAGGTAACTCTTGGGTAAAGTTAAGCCTATGCTAGATACATTCACTAGCCATGCCCAACACATAGAGTGCACATGTGTCAAGTGACACAACAATTTCACATGAGCATGAATTATTACACATTTACTTAATTAAATAAATTACAATCATAAACCACACTTTTACGAATAAAAGGACAATACAACGAGGTCCATGTCTCTTTATATAGACAGGGCCTTAGCATCACGATTTTTACAATGGTCCATTCCTGAATCCCCGATTAGTACCATGGTCAACTTTCCTGCACACTCATTACACACATCAGTAGGTCCAATAAATCAATACATAAAAATAATAGAATACATAATGTAAGTTTGAACACACATTCACTCACACTTGCATCAAATATTATTGAACTTAACAATAGCTACATCTATTCCACATATATAAACATAACTTTTAATAAATTTGCATCTTGATTATATCTAACATCCACATACTAATCCAATATACAAAATCATCAAAACTAAGTTCTATAGGAAAATATGCATCACTAACATAGAGTATTATATAGATTTCCCAATTACATAATCAGGTGTTTGTATACAAGCAAAGGTTTCCACGGATCCATAAAATAATAGATGTGTCCCAAAAGTCTGACTATAGCAAAATTAGTATTGACTGGAGAGCATATAAATGAGAAATAGTGTTTAAGATTATGTCAGACTGGGGTAGGCCTCATAGTTTTAATCAGCGATTGGGAGACAAAGGTTAGTCGCGGGGTCTTGTAAAAAAAAAAAACCATTCAGAGACTTAGTGATAACAGTTAAAAGATAAAAGGTTACCTTCAGTCGCGGGGTCTCTGAATAAACTTTGGGTTAAGCATTTGATCTGGAGACTTGGATTCATTTAGTCGCGTGATCGCTAGAAGTTAACCATGGTTAAGTCAAGTAAAGGAAATCATGTAGTCGCTAGATCTCTAGAAGAATTGAGGGTTAAGAAATGTGATTAGCGACAAAGAGATACTGCACAGTCATGTGGTCGCTAAATATGAAAAATGATAAAAGGTGGCAAATGCTGACATGACAACATATAGATTCAGCATCCAATGAAAATTCAGGAGATTAATTACTGTATGAAAAAGGTAGCTGAGATGTCTGGCGAAGAACCAATCATATGAAGACATGTCTTTCTATTCAAATCTTATAAGGTTTTTTTTGAAACGCACTCATAAGAATTTGATTTCTTGTCACATTCATGAGCTACGGCTAGGATTTCAATTAATTCCACAGTATGTTAACGTGAAGGCAAAATTGATTGTCTCTTTCAATGATAAGCTAAGTACTTGGAAAAGTTACCATAAAGAGATGATCACATGTTAATTTTCATTTATCATACATCCAAAATTACAGAGTGAAGAATTGCTAGGTCTTTTGTGATCAAAAGGTAGAAATTTTTTAATTTTAGGGTAATTCTCTAGTTGTCAAGGTTCTTGAATTGCTAGCAGTACGCAAAGAAGAGTAGTGAATCCTGAGAGGAGATTTGTCTCAATATCAGTGAAAAGGAAAGTGGAAATAGAACAAGATGAGTAAGGCAGTCAGTGTAGCTTCTACTAGCGGGAAGAGTGATGAAGTAGATGATGATGCCATGGGAAAGAGGAATTTCTCTGATGAATTCTTGATGCTATTGCCAGGGTCTATGCAGGAACAAGATGGAAAATGTCAACTTATTGGTAGATGACTACTGTGAAATCAGAGATGCCCGCACTCCAGGTTCCATAGTTTTTCTTTACACAACTATTTTTATAATAATTCTGATAAATCCATCCCAGTATCAAACCCTTGGACTAGTGGTCTTGCTAGGTTAATTGTCCCTGATGTTTATTTAGATGTTGACTTATTTCTAGGTCTTTCTAGCCATTATGATGCTCTATCTAAGATAATTAAGAAGAATGATGGTACTACCCTGTTGATTTTGAATAAGAATTCATTCATGCAAGCCTTTGGCCTATATAGTACCAAGTCTACCAAAATAAATATTACAAATCAAGAAGAAAGATATAGGTTACAACCTGGGGTTGCTAGAAAAAAATTGCAGAAGCATATTCTTAAGAAGGTTAGCAATCATATTACCCCTATACCTAGAACTGCACCGTACTATTTTAAAGAATTACATTTTTATATTAAGTACATTGCTTATGCTTTGTGTAGATTGTTGGGTATAGATGGAGGAGCAGAGAAAATAAACTCTGGAATTTTAATGATGGTGTTAGATTTGCAAGATGTGCATTCTAGCACTAGTTATGACTATATACAATATATCATTGACAAAATGCATGAGGGGTTTGTAGCTGTGCGCAAAAACATTTAAGATCCCAAGGAAAAGGAACCTAGGTTTTTTCATTATTCTATCTTGATGCATTTGTTAATGCATTTCAATCATGGGATCATGAATGTGAACAATTTGAACCCTCAGAGGATTTTTTAAGACTGGCCCAATCCTATTCAAATTTGGGTTAGGATATGGAATTATACATCCAAGGATTGTGATTTTTGTGGATTTGAGAACTGGATTGTATATCCCTTGATGCAGAGCATGGGTATTAGTAAGACTAGACTTCCAGTAAAGGTGTTGCAGTTGTTGAGACCTTGTGAGTATGTGGATAAGTGGGAGGATGACCATAACTGGAGAGATTTCTTTTTAGAAGGAAATTTTACTATGATAAGGGTATATGGATACACAACATCTAGAGTTGCAACTTTAGAGTTCATTTGGCAGATGTTGTTGACAGACAATGAGCATTTTGCACCACACCAGAAGGGGACATTAACCCCTAGGCAATTTAAAATCTTTTAGTTTACTATTTGTAAGGGTGCTATTGATTTGGTAAGCACATGGTTAGAAACTGCAAGATAGGAGCAACATTATACAGATATATTGATCCAAAAAGATTCATTGCAGGTACTAGGAAGCTCTTAACTCCTACCATACCAAATACAAATGTACATGGTTTTTGTGTGGACGAGGATGTTACAAGGAACATCCTTGATGAGGATGAGGTGAGGACAAGAAGAGAGATAATTCAGGAGTTACTGAATTTGGAGAAACAAATAAAAAGAAATGGACTATCATTTTGAGGTTTTTACCCTGACTTACCATATTTTGATAAGATTAAAGCTATGGTTGATAACTTTTATACACTCTATGAGCACTTGAATATGGTTTTAGATATAAAGAAAGGAGGAAAAGAGTCTGAGTATTCATAGTTTGAATATGAGAGTGATAGTGATGGAGAATATGCCCATCCACCTCAATTTGACCAACCTCAATAGAATGTTGCAGAGGCAACACAGGTAGAGGAAGAGCAAGGCAATATTATAGACCTGACTGAGGTATCCCAGCCTGATGATATAGAGGAGCTTGCCACTAAAAGGCAAAATTTTGACCCTAATCAAACATCTTCTGTTAGAAAAGAGAAAAAAGGAGATAGAACAAGTTCTCTTATTCCTGGTCACAGATTATATGACCACAATTTGAGGAAAGTAATCAGACAAGGAAAGAGACAATAGCTTGATGAAGAAGAGAACATAGAATTTCCTCTTAAGGAATGTATTGATGAAAGGTTACTTCACCAGCAGTAGTTTTTGAGTGATGACAGTTTTATTAAAACTAATGAGTTTAAAGATTTCTTGAGATGGAACAAGAAGGAACAAATCAAGGAACAACTGAAGACAAATGGTGAAGAGACAGTTACAAATGAGGCTTTGCTAACTCTTTAAGCCGTTGACCCTCATATTGAGGATGTCTCTCCTGATGAGGCAAGAAAAATGGTTTTAAATAGTGTTATTTTGCTTGCTGAGGGCTGGGATTTAGCCTCAGCATTCATTATTGACCAAATTAGAAAATAGCCTGATCTTAAGTTGGCAACCAAGATCCAGATGGGAGACATGATTAAAGGATTTGGATATAGTCCAAAGTCACAAGCATTTTCCATGTGGAACTTGTGTCCAAGAGACCAAAAGCCTCAACTGGTAAATATTCAGGAGAGCATGGTGGGGAATCAAATGGTCTAGTCTGTGCAAAATACTAGAGATCTTGAGATTTCTCAGATCATGACACATTGGGCACATTTAAATGAATATAAGACAAAAACAAATGTCTGAGAAGTGTGGTATCTTGATTGAGGAAACCAGTGCCCTAGCAAAGGATAGGGATTTGTGTCATATAAAGATACATCAACAAGATAAGGTAATTGCTGAGATGACAAGCAATTATAGGAGAAACCTGAAGTGATTTAAGTGCCCTCAGTGCAGCCTTTACAGATAGAGGAGAAATTTGAAGCAAAGGAAGTGGTAGAAACAGAGGATGTAGGAAAGAAGAATAATGAGGTAGCCCTGAATGCATTTAGATTCATTCTTTAGCATAGGATAGATATACTCAAAGACAAAACATATATCATCCTTAATGCCTATAGTAAATTACCCACATTACATACTGAAGTATTAGGGTATATTGCTATTTTGAACCCTTATTTTGTTACTTGGTCTCCTAGGGTACAATTATATGAAAAACTTGCCTTTTTACAATAGCATAGATCAGATTTGCCTTAAAATGTTACTGAGGTAGAGGAAAAAATAAAAAAGGTAAATATAGCCTTATCATTCTTTAAAGGAAAGTTGAACCAAATAGAGGCTAAATTAAGCCTATTTTCATCAGATTTTAATAGGTTTTCTCCTCCTTTGAAAAGAGAAGATTATCAGGTCAAGGCCTTGGAGGCTTGGAGGAGTGAATTTGATAGTAGAATTCTGAGCAATGAGGAATTTATTTCAGGATCTAATATAGATTTGGATGGTTTTAATAAGATTTTGGATGAGGCCTTTAAGGAATAAACTAACATAAACAAGTTTTTAGTGGATGTTAAAAACATCACTGATGTCAGATGGGAGAGACAGAAAGGAAAATTGCATAGCATACAAAGTTTTAAATGGCCAGCAGAGGATGAAGTGATAGCATGGGACTTGATGACCAAGCCAAAGAAAATGAAGCTTGTGGTAGTAGAGGAGGAGATCCTGGATGAAGAATAAAGAGGAACACTTGGTGCCTGACCATTGAGCATAGGGAGGTTAGTTATTATAAAAGACAAGTGTATGTTATCTTGGAATGGCGGTCACTTGGTCTTAGTATGAATATCAGATGCTATCTTGAACATTATCAGACAAAGGCGCCAGATTCCAGAATAAGACAAATAGGATCAGATCTCATCCCCTATTTTTGTCTTCCAACCGCTTCTACATTTTCATTTCTTGTATTTTTTTGTACTTTTAGGGTTAGGTTCCTTAAACCATCTAAAACTTTTTGCATCCTAATGTTAAGGATTCCAAGATGGTTAAGGACCTATAAATAGATCAAAAATTGTAATTGTTAAAGGGAGATGAAATATATTGAAAACCAGACTTTCCAAATTTTAGTCTGTGTCTTTGAGCTTTTTGAGATTTTTATGTATTGAAGTAGAAACATATGAATAAAATACAGTGCAACTTTACTGTATCTTATTGTTTTCTTTTTATTTGTTGTATATGCTCTTTTATGTTTAAATCTATAAGGCATATTTAAGCATATTGGTTACAAGGTAGCTATCTAATTGCTTGCAAGTTTCTTTCAAGGAAAGAACTAAGTTTTGTGAGTAGTTTTAGGGAGCATAACAATATTTAAGGATTTGATACAATATCGTAGAGGTGACAAGATAGTTTGTAAGGCATTTTATCTTAGTTGCATGTAGGTTGTAAGGCATCTTACAGTATTCTATTTTTATATTTCTATGGATCTTCATTTATTAATTCTATAAGCCCAAGGATAGGCATTGGTCTAGGAACTTGTTTGGTAATCTATCATCATCCAAATATTGAATACTATTCAAACCAATTACTTTCAGAATATTTGTGTAAAATCAATTGTACTCATAGTGATTACAGTTGAAGTTTGTTGATTTCTTAAAGAGTAAATCAAATAGGTTATTCCTCCTAGATTCATAAGAATTGTAAATGGAAGGAAAGATGAAATTCCCTATTATGCTGCTGTCTGCTGTCATTAAGATATTGATTTGGATAGTCAAGCTTTTTCTCAGAATAGTCATAGTTATTTGCATTATTATATACATGTCCATATAAAAATAGAGCATTCAACACATAATTAAAATCCTTTCTAAAGATACTGTCAAGTCACTAATCAGTCATAGGTAAGACCTACTTGAGTTAGTGGATCTCAAAAAAGAAGTAGGTGATAATAGGTATCCCCAGTGTTATCAAAATACCTCATCAATTAGTGTTTTCTCTTGCTTGAGTCAAAGTATCAAATGCATTGGGAGTTATAGAGTTATTTAAGTATTCAAGCATCTTTAGAGGCCCTACAAGAAAAAACCCTAACAGTGCATCATTACCAAATTTTACATATCCTCCTTTGCATTGGTTTAGGGTTTCAAACTTATCCTTGTCACCAGTCATATGATGGGAACAACCACTGTCAATGATCCAATGATCGACTTTACTCTTATAATAAATTAATGCATTTTTATCATCATCTTTAGAATATTCTTTCATTGCAACATAAACAACTTCTATATCATTGTCATCAGAATTGTCAGTAACATTATCAAAAGTTTCTTCAGCAATATAACAAGATTTCTTACCTTTATTTTTGTAATCCTTATATTTCCTGAAGTCTCGGTCATCCTTTCTGTCTTTGTATTCCTTGTATTTTTTGTCCTTTCTTTCATCTTTTTCATTCTTATCAGGACATCTAGCAGCTATATGACCAAATTTATTGCATGAAAAAAAAATGATAGGAAGTTTACCTCTGTATTTTCCTTTTCCTCTGGACAACATTTTTTCCATAAGTGCTTTGAGTTCTTCAAGATCATCATCAGTAGTGTCACTATCACTATTCACATGTTTCTTTCCTTTCTTAGATTTATTTAGGACCAACTGGGATCTAAAAGCATAATCAATACCTTGCAGATTGTAGTTATCATAATTTGACATTTTAAATGTAGTGAGTCTGCCTATCAGATTTTCTAGATTTAGATTATTGTTAGGAGTACATCTCAGTTCTTGAATTGCAAAAATTCTAATAGCATATATAGGAAGTAGAGTCCTCAGTACATTGCTCATAATAGTGTTCTCATCTATTGTTCCATTAGCTCCTCTAATGGCATTTACAACTTCTTTTATGCTACCATAATACTGATTAACATTTTCACCTTCTTGCATTTTCATCTCATCAAACTTACCTCTTAGACTTTCTGATTTAGCTCTCAGCACATCTGTGTCTCCACCATAGACAGTTGTTAATTTATCCCACATCTTCTTTGCATTAGTGCATCTCTTTATATCATCAAACTCTAAATAGCTCAATGAGGATGCAATCTCCAACATTGCTCGATTGTGCTCTTGCTTTTCTCTTAGTTGTGTAGCTATGAGAGGAGTAGTAGGTGATACATAGGCATTTTCAATAAGTCACTTAGCATCATCTCCAATACCGACCAGATGTAGTTTGATCAAACTCAGCCATGCAGGAAAGTTATCTTTGTTCAACTATGGAACCTCCTTTGTATACATCTTGATCTTTTTTCTCCAAGTACCAATTGTTAGAATGAATTTAGAATAATTGAGAGGGGAGGGGTGAATCAGTTATCCTCAGGTCTAGATGTAGCAAATAAAACTTTCTGTATTTCAGATCTACTCGGTAGCAGTAGCATATGTCAACAACATAATCATGCAGTTTACTATTTAATGTAATTATCTTGTAGAAACACAACAGTAAAACAAACCATAATCATTCACACTAGTTGACACAAGTATTTAACGTGGAAACTAAATATGGGAAAAACCACTGGTAACATGCTACCAAGTTTTACTCTTCTAAAGTGAGCTCTGTGAGGAGCCAACCCTATTAAAGGTTACAATAACACACTGTTATGTGTGACCTGGTTAAAGGATTTAATCACCCTGTTAGGAGTGGCCTTGTTAGAGGACTTAGAACATTCCACCTGAATGTCACCTTGTTTAGAGGATTTATTCAAATGACTATTAGGTCAACCTTGTTAAAGGATTTTTACTGATACAATGGTTAGAAAGTAATCAGCAGTTGTGATGTGATACATACAACTTACTTTGCAATTTCAGATCCAATTACAACTCTGATGCTAACTTACTGAGTGACCTGCATTGTCATTTCAATCTTCTGATTTGCTTGGAAATCCCTCAAGCAATCACACATGCAACTTTCTACTTCTGTGTTCAGCCTTCTATGCTAGGTCATGCCAATCAGTAAATCAACTATGCAATCCTCTTGCATACACACATGTACACCAATCAGTACATCCACCACCACATCCACAAACCAAAGAATAACCCCTTGAGGTTACCATATACCTCTCTATCTAGGTCAGATAAATATTTTTTTCTTAATCAAGATCGTAGATCTTAGGTTAGATCAGATCCAATGGATCATTCCAACATTACATTACATTTACTTCTCCAAAGTAGTCTCTAATTAAATATTGAATCCATGCATTAATTATGGTTACCCATACATTAAATGATGTGGATCAATCTTTAATTAACTTTACATATCCCAATAAAAATAACTATGTTGGCCAGAGATCTCAAATCTCATCATTAATCCAAATACTGTAAGTTGGCCAACATCACTATTTCCACTCAAAAATTTCACTGGTGCTCGACACTGAACAAACTTTCTCATCACAAACAACTTCTCTTGGCATCAAACCAAACTTGTTTGGCACAAGCCAGACTTGTTGGGAACAAAACAGCCAAAAAAATTGTCTTAGAAAGATAAACAACTAATTACTTTGCTAGAGTGCCAGCTGATCAAGTACCTTTTTATTTTCCTTAACTCAACCATTCACTTGGTCTTCTTGTTAAATCTTCTTCTTCAATCAATAGATATGGTACTTAAACAGATGACAATAGTCTCACCAATTAAGGTTTGACATCAATGAAAAAATAAAAATTGCTTGCATTGTCACTTTCCAACAGATGTTTAAGTGAATTTGGTAGAGCCGACTACGTGAAGAAATGTGTCCACTCATTTTGAGTTGCATGGTCCTAAATTTGATTGCTTGCTTAGTTAAGCCTACAAGGAAGTTGGTGAAGTGTTTCCTATAGCTGTCGTGACCTTATCCTTGGGGAAGATACATATAGCAGTTCAAATGTGATCGCTAAGCGTGAAAAATGTAGTGAAAGAGAAGAGAAACAACATAGCAGAAAGTTAGACAGTAAAGCCACATCATACATCAGTTGAAGATCTATGTGAAGAAGTAGAAGAAGATTACAATTCACTAGAACTCATCAAGACAACAGGTCTACTCAAATAGTTCATTATCAGATATAGTGTATATCTTCCTTACAGAAGGTTGTAGCCTTCATTATTTGAGCAGTGAGCTCTTGGACAGTGTTTCCTCACCCCTAATAGGGTTATTTGTAAAATAATCCTAACAGGGTCCAACCTTTGACCATGTCTATGTACTTATTACATTTTAAAGATCAAATCCTAACAAGGTTGCAAGATCTTCTAACAAGGATCATTATAAATGAGTACAGTTATTTGTGGGTGCTAATTTCCACTAGGGTTTTTACCTAATTTGGTTTTCTCCATTACCAAAATTATACTGTTCAATTTTGTGTTATCTTTTTGAGTTTATGTTTAAATTTATTCTATACTTAATTGGAAAAATAATTGAATCTTGTAGATAACTGATTCACCCTTCCCCCCTCTCATTTATCTCTTGGGACTATTCTTAACAATTGGTATCAGAGCCAAGTGCCTTGGAGAGAAATTTTAACAGCTTAAGGTAGATCAGATGGCATAATTTAGAAAAGAGAGTCCTAAGTTTGATGGAGAGAATTATCTTGACTGGAAGAACAAAATGATAACACATCTACAATGCATTGGTTTTAAGATTTTTGAAATAGCCACACAAGAAGTTGTTGTTCCCTCTCTGAAAGACCTTGAAAAATATGATGCTAATAGTAAACAAAAGGATGTATTTACCGCTAATGTAATTTCCAAGGAAGCCCTTATAATTGCATTATCTAACAGTGAATTCTCTGAGATTAAGAAAGTAGACAAAGCCTACACCATATGGAAGTATTTAGAAGATATGTTTGAAGGATATATTCAAGAAAAGAATGCATAGAGAAAGACATGGAAAAATAAGTATAACAACTTAGAGATGCTACCTAAAGAGAACATCAGAGCTTACAATCAGAGGTTTAATGAAGCAGTTTCAAGAATCAGAAACAATGGTGGAGAAATTTTAGAGGAAGACATAATGTACAAACTGATGACTACATTGAAAATAGATTATGAAAGAAAGATAAACATCTTGGATGAAACCATGTAATTTTAAAGACTTCAAGAGAGAGACTTTGATTAGAAAAATGTCTGCATTTGAGATATCAAGATTAAAGATAGAACCCAAAATTGAAACAACTTTCAAAGCCTCAGTCCATGGTAAGAAATCTTTGAGCAGCTCTAGTAATAATGAGAAAGAAGAAGTGGATACAAAACTAGAAGAAATAATTGCTATGATTACCAAGAAAGAAAGGAAAGGTAAAGGAAAATATGAAGGACAGCTACCATTCAAATTTTTTTCATGAAACAAAGTTGGCCATTTTGCATCTAAGTGTCCTACAAGAGTCAAGAAGTTTAGATATGATTACAAGCCCAAATATACTAAGGAATGCTATCATTCTAAAGATGGTGTAATTGATGATGATTCAAGAGAAGATGAAATTGGATTCATTTCCATTAAAGAAATTAAGAAAATGCTTGAAGAAATGGACAATGAAGATGAAAAGAAAGCACAAGAGTTAGCATTAGTTTGAAAAGTAGACATCAGAACTCACTGGATCATTGACAACGGATGCTCACATCACATGACAAGAGAAAAAGAAAGATTTGTACATCTGGACAAGTACAAAGGTGGTATGGTAAGATTTAGACATAACACTCCCAAACCTATCATAGGCAAAGGTTCTATTACCTTAGATGGAAAGAACAAGATAGATGATGTTCTTTGTGTTGATGGTTTACATCATAACCTACTAAGTGTTGGAAAATTGCTTCAAAAAGGATATCAGTTGGAATTCAAAGACAACAAGTGCATCATTAATAAAAAAATAAAGAGATATGATTACATCAGGCTCTAAGACTAAAGGTAATGTCTTTTAGCTCAATTCAGAAGTAAGTTGTTTTGTTACAAAAGTAGATGACAGTTAGCTATGGCGCAAAAGACTTTGTCATATCAATTTTGAAAACATAGTAAAGATAAGTAATGTAAAGGCAGTAAGATACCTTCCTAGTATTGCAAGACTAGTTAATACTATGTGCAGGGAATGTGTGATGGGAAAGCATGTAAGGAGCTCATTCAAAAGCAAGCAGAACTCAGCCAAAAACAAATTGGATCTAGTGCATACATACTTATGTGGTCCTACTCAAACAAGATCATACTATGGAGAAAGGTATTTTATTTTTTTTGTTAATGATTTTTCAAGGATGATGTGGGTTGCGTTCTTAAAGGATAAGTCTGAAGCTTTTGAGAAGTTCAAAATATTTAAAGCTAAATTTGAAAATGAGTCTGGATTAAAACTAAAGTTTCTGAGATCAGATAGAGGAGGATAATTCACCTCAGACCAATTTTATGAGTATTGTGAAGAACATGGGATCAAAAGGTAGTTGAGTGCTCCTATAACCCCTCAACAAAATGGGATTGTAGAAAGAAGAAATAGTATCATACTTGAGATAGCGCACACTATCATGATAGAAGGAAAAGTTGCACACACCTATTGGAGAGATGCAATCAATACAGCAGTCTATAGTATCAATAGAATTCAATTAAGGCCAGGTGCAGATAAGAAACCTTATGAAATTTGGTTTGGTAATGTACCTACAATAAAATACTCCATAATATTTGGAAGCAAATGCTACATCAAGAGAGATGATGGTGTTGGTAAGTTTGATGCCAGAAATGATGAAGATATTTTCCTTGGTTACTCTACTAAAAGCAAAGCATATAGATGTTTTAACTTGAGTTTGAAGAAGATAATTGAAAGTACACATGTGAAGATTGATGAGAAGTTCATGATTCAAGAAAGATGCTATGAATATGAACCTATGATTAAAGATGAACCCATCCCTAGCAGTAAGGAAACTGTTATTGAAGAAATGTTTGATTGTATTGATGTATCATGCAATGAATCTGAGACAAGCAAAGAGGAATCATGGATTATAGATAAAGATGTCACACCTAAAGTTCCGAAAATCACATCTATATACCATTCCAAAGATGATATCATTAGAGATCAGAACAGTAGATTTTTGACAAGATCTAAAGAAAAAGGTTTAATAGTTGATGAAGAGGTATGTTTACTTTCACAAATATAACCCTTAAGTGTTGAAGATGCATGTAATGATTCAAATTGGCAGAAAGAAATGGAAGAAGAATTATATCAGATAATCAAGAATGACACATGGGAATTGGTTCCTAGACCTTGTGACAAAAATGTGATTGGAAAAAAGTGGATATTCAGAAATAAGATGAATGAAAAAGGTACAGTGGTAAGAAATAAAGCAAGACTAGTATGTACAGGATATGCGTAGAGAGAAGGAATAGACTACACTGATACATTTTCCCCTGTGAGCAGACTGGAAGCCATTAAATTTTTTTTGGCCTATGCAACATTCAAGAACTTTAAAGTGTATCAAATAGATGTCAAATCAGCTTTTCTAAACGGTGACTTAAAGGAAGAAGTCTACATAGAGTAGCCTGAAGGATTCAAACTTTTAGACAAACCAGACATGGTATGCAGACTAAAGAAAGCCCTTTATGGACTTAAACAAGACCCAAGAGCATGGTATGAGAGACTTGATGGCTACTTAACCAATATTGGATTTAAAAAGGGAGCAGCAGATTGCAACATATTTATAAGAGAGACACCTGATGGACTACTACTTGTTGCTATCTTTGTTGATGACATTATCTTTGGAGGTAATGACAAGATTAGTGCAGAATTCACTAAAGAGATGCAGACTGAGTTTGAAATGAGCATGATTGGACCTATAAATTATTTTTTGGGATTGAATGTAAAACAAACTGACAAAGGCATATTCATAAATCAGTCTAAGTATGTGGAGGAGATATTGAAGACCTTCAATATGGAAGATTGCAAACCAGTGAGATCCCTGATGATAACAGGAAGCAAGCTTTCAAAAGATGATGATTCCACACTAGTTGACAAAACACTATACAAGTCTATGATTGGAAAACTCATATATCTCGCTTAATCTAGACCTGATATTTCTAATGCAGTTGGCATTGTTGGAAGATTTGTAGCTGAACCTAAAAAAAACCACTTAATGGAAATAAAAAGAATATTCAGATACTTAAAGGGAACTATAGACTATGGTTTATGGTATCCTAACTCAGATAATGTACAACTTCATGTGTATACTAATGTTGATTGGGTAGGCTGTGTTGATGAAAGAAAGAGTACCTCAGGAGGTGCAGTATTCCTTGGAGATAGATTGGTCACTTGGACAAGAAAGAAGCAGAATTGTATTTTTCACTCAATAGTTGAGGCAGAATATGTAAGAGAAGCATTGAATTGTTCTACAATTGTTTGGATCAAATAGGTGATAAAAGACTTTGGAATTTAGATTGATTATCCTATTGTTATTCACTGTGATAACACTAGAACTATCTATATGTCAAAGAACCCTGTGATGCATGCAAAGACAAAACACATTGAAATAAAATATCACTTTCTAAGAGAAAATGTTGCAGACAAAGAAGTAAAATTGGATTATGTAAGCACTAAAGAATAGTTAGCAAATATTTTTACAAAGCCTTTATCAAAAGATACTTTTGAGTATCTCAGGGAGAAGTTGGGAGTAATTCCCTTTCCTGAGTCTAATTAGGATTTACAGCAAGAATATCAGTCCTTGGTGACTGATGAATGGTTGAATACTCTACTTCTGGAGTAGTACCTGTGCTTCATGGTATTTGGAACCCTTTTCCATTGATGTCAAAGGGGGAGTATATAGTAAGGGGGAGCATATAATCTGGGGGAGTATATAGTCATAAAAATAAAAACACAGTCAGAGGAGCTACATTAGTGGAGAGGAACCTTTGATGAGGATATTTAAAAGATTCTAAAAAAAAGAAGGATACTTTGGCTTCATGGTGTTTTTCATATCATATGTTTCCATCAATGTCAAAGGGGGAGATTGTTGGAGATTTTCTTATGTGCAAATAGTTGACTGTATGTTTTCATTGATGACAACATATAATATAAAGTGGTGTCCTATATGCAATTATCAATACAAATATTCTGGAGCCTTGAAAATTTACATCTATGTTGTAGACATGTTTTGGATGCCATGTTCATACACATAGATTTAGATATGTAATTTCAGTTGATTTATGTTAATCTATTTTGGCAGTTAGAGTTTTTGGAGATTATTTATTAAGAGCTGAAGTATTTACATTGTTTCTTGAGTTGCACATATCTTCGGGATATGCGTGTTTTTATTCATGTTTATTTATGAGTTAATGATGATTATACAAAGTCTCTAAACATGTTTTAATAGAAGCGTGATGTTTGAGTTAATTTGGTAGAGCCGACTATGTGGAGCGACACATCCACTCATTTTGAGTTGTGCGGTCCTAACTTTGATTGCGTGCTTAGTTAAGCTGACAAGGAAGTTGTTGAAGTGTTTCCTATAGCCGTTGTTACCTTATCCTTGGGGAAGATACATATAGAAATTCAAATGTGATCCTTAAGCGTGAAAAATAAAGTGAAAATGAAAAGAAAGAGCAGAGAAGAAAGTTAGATAGTAAAGCCACATCATTCATCAGGTGAAGATCTATGTGAAGAAGCAGAAGAAGATTACAATTCACTGGTACTGATCAAGACCATAGGTCTCTACAAATAGTTCATTATCAGATATAGTGTATATCTACCTTACAGAAGGTTGCAGCCTTCATCATTTGAGCAGGGAGCCCTTGGATAGTGTGTCCTCACCCATAATAGGGTTATTTGTAAAAGACTCCTAACAGGGTCCGACCTTTGACTAGGTCTATGTACTTATTGCATTGTAAAGATCAACTCCTAACAGGGTTGCAAGATCTTCTAACAAGGATCATTATAAACTAGTATAGTTATTTGTGGGTGCTAATTCCCTCCGGGTTTTTTTATCTAATTTGGTTTTCCACATTACCAAAATTATTTTGTTCAATTTTGTGCTATCTTGTTGAGTTTATGTTTAAATTTATTCTATACTTAATTGGAAAATAATTGAATCTTGTAGATAATTGATTCCCCCCCCCTCTGAGTTATCTCTTGGGACTATTCCTAACATTATCATCATAAATGTTGACATGAATATATTTTATTATTTGATTCTCCACATATAATTGTTACCTTTTACATAACATATCGTTGATATATACTTTGCGACTATTTAATAATATTTCTTGTTTGAACGATATCCTCTTGATAGATGAAAGCCATAATTTTGAATCATTAACTTTGTGCCATGACTTTAACATTACTATCATTGGTTCAAATTTATTTGTTTATGGAATGATCTTTTGTCTATTAAGAGACTTTACAAAATCAAAGATATTATAATTTATATTATATTTCAATTTATTTATTTAAATTTTATTTTAGAGAGGGGATATCACAGTCCTACCCTCCCCAAAATTTGTTGTCCTCAAGTAATGTTCATTTTATACAGATCCTTCATTGTGATTAGTTATGCAACTCAAATATCAATAAATTCATATCTTTTGTTTCATTCTTAGGCATTCTTATTCATTTTATCTCAATTATATTTTTATGTATTTAGAATTATTTCTCATTTTATCTTTTACCTTACAGGATGACAAGATCATGCTCTGATACCACTATAATGTCCCCAGTGTTCCGTGTTCATTTTCTTAAAGGTAAACCTGCAAAAGAGATGTTAGCAAGAACAATTTGGAAACAAATATATACACAACTTTATAACTCTACTATCTATCTACCCCATATCTAATCCCTCCCAAAGAAATTCTACCAGGTCAGGCTCATAACCTAAATAAGAACCCTTTTGATCCTTTGTTTAACAATTTTCTTCATCCTCTGGAGTGCATCCTTAGGGATTTCCTAAGAAAAGTCTACGAGGTAGGGCTCCTAACCTTAATAAGGATCTTCTATAGTCCTTTGACCCATTCTTGTTGTTGTCCACTAGAGCACATCACTCAGGGCTTATAGGCTAGCAATTATCTGGTTCATTCATCTTCTTGGAAGAAACTTTCTCTATCCAAGCCTTGGTTACATATGCATATGTGGGTCATGAGTATATGCTGGCTTAGTAGGGACTTTATCCCCTTCAAATTCTCAATTTTAAGATTTAGAGTTCTTTTAATAATCTTGAATAATAGCTTAAGTAAATAAGAAAATTTACTTTGTTAATTTAGATTTGAAGTCTATTAATTACATTACAATATCGTTTATTAATTACCTTTTATAAATCTGAAATAACTTATTCTTGTAAATATCAAATTGTCATCTCTTTATATAATATTACTTCTTATTGATAAATGTGAGTATATA
>MU224308.1:2293351-2311670 GCA_018584345.1 Thuja plicata | reverse complement strand
TGTGTGTGTGTATATATGTGTGTGTGTGTGTGTGTGTGTGTGTGTGTGTCAAATAAATCTGAAATAACTTATTCTTGCAAATATCAAATTGTCATCTCTTTATATAATATTACTTCTTATTGATAAATGTGAGTATATATATACATATATATACATGTGTGTATGTATATGTGTGTGTGTGTGTGTGTGTACTTCCTCTCTTTTCATTTTTCCCCATCCCTTACTATTCAAGAGGCTTATACATATCTACGTGCAAGGGTAAGTCACGTCCCCTCCACACAGTCATCACCCTTAAGGGGTGTGACTATTGATTAACTGATGAATATTTGATGGAGATGATGAAGACCGGGTGATACAGAGTATCATGATTGTAGAAATGGTTGGATTAGTTGTTTTTTTTCATTGATGTCAAGCAATTGATCAATTTATTTTTATTTTGTTACCATATCTTTAGAGGAAAAGTTAAATGGGTGACAAATAAAGATTGGGAAATAATGAAGTAATGATGATATAGTTGTTTTCTACTATATATTTGATGTTATCAATCGGTACATTTGATTGATCAAGTCGGGAACTACAATGAAATAATTTTTGACTGAAAGAGTTACTTTACCGAGCTAGACTGAGTCATTCAGTAGAATGTTACATGAGCCAGTTAAATTTACCAAGCACGGAGCACCAAAGATCACTTAGACACTAAGCAGTGAATGAATTCAGTTACCAAGTTACAAAGAAAGTTTTACCGAGTACTGTATAATGATATTAAATGATATTGAAATCGAATTTAATACGAAGTAATGATGAGCTAGATGAGAAAATTAATTAAATGAAGTTTTTATAAGATCTACGAATAGAAAAATTCAATGTGAAGATCTAAGGCGAAGATTAAGAAGTTAAAAAAAATTATGAAATTTCCAAGAAAAGTTAGAAGTTTTGAGGTAAATGTGATATGGTTTACTGAGTTGGGAAATATGAAGATGATGATCAAATGATTGAGTGCAAAGGAAGGAAAATAAAATTGAGGAGATTAAGAGGAAAAAGTATTTATGTATAAATGATGAGGATTAAACTCAGTGTAAGGCTCTTGCAAATTAAACAAAGAAGGAAAGAAGCTGAAGAACATCATTTACCAAGTAGAACAAAGAAAGACAGATTGAAGAATCTACAGTCTGAGAAAGAGATTAATGGAGTATGTGATGCCAGTATTCAATTGAGCATAAAGGATTTGATAAAAAGGAAAGGTAGTTTCTATATTTACAGATCAAAGTTTGTTGTTGCTAATTAATATTTGTAACAGAAAAATCAATTAACTGAGTGAATTTAACCATGCTATTTGTAAAACCTAGAATTTTAAATTTGAAAAAAGTATTTAAAGACCTCTAACAAGGCTGCTCCTAACAGGGTGAAGATCTTAACAAATATGAGTTAAATCCCCTAATAGGGTCACATTTAGAAAATGTGTATGTAATCTTTAACAAGATAAGTTCTTAACTAAGCGTACTTCAGAAGGGTACCATTTTTGTGGTTTAAAATTACTACAAAGGTTTTTCCCAAATTGGGTTTCCTCAATAAATCATGTGTCAATGAGTTATATCTTATGTTTACATGGTTAATCTGATGTTGCTAAGTTTGAATGATTGATTTACTATATTCAGTATTACCGAGTAAGTTAGTGAGTTTAGATTAAAGTGTTTTTTTTTTACTTATCTGATTTGAACCGCCCCTCTCAGTGGGACCAAAAATTGGTATGAGAGATTTATTAATCTGAAGTGATAAGTTTAAAGGACTTGAGTTAAGATCAAAAATTGTATAAGATGGAAGCACCAAAGCTCGATAGTGATTATTTCTCTACATAGAAAAGTAGAATGAGGTTGCATGTGTCTAGAGTAGGAGAGTATGGACTTTACTATCTTGAGAATGACTATGTAGTGTTGACTATGCTGAACCTTTGACAATCAATGAGAAAAGATAGAAATATGAACACATACAAGTTATGATTAAGATTTCTTCTACACTTACCGACCAGGAATATGATGAGCTTGTGACGCAAGGAGGTTGGAGATGGGGTCTAGGGAACACCCAAAACCATCCATCTTGTAGATACAATGTAGAATTAACACAGCACATAGTGGGAGAAGAGAAATTCAAAGATGTTTATTTATTAAATCATCAAACTTATTACACGACAGGTTGTAAGGCCTTCCTGGTTATTTCCATATACAAAGAAATGTATTAAAATTTGATCTTCTTAAATAGAGATCTCAGATCTTCAATATCTTAACATTTTTGTTCTTTCTCTAAGACTTTTTTCCCAACTAAGAACATACAAAAAAATATATAAAAAAGACCAACAAGGAATTCAACACTCAAAACCCAAAGGAGAAACCCAGATTTAGGTCCATGCGGATCCCAAAGATAGATCCAAAATAAATCCAGCCACAAAAAATAAATGAAGAAGTCAACCACAACTCTAACTCCCAGAATAAACCAACTCAGCAAGGGCATGACTGAGCAAAAAACCACTCAGCCAAAGAAGAGCCAAGAAACAACAACAAACATGACCAAGAAACTCAACAAGTATGTGGAGTAATAGAAGTTGAGCAACATAGAACAAACTAAGAAATGCAGTAAACATATTTTTGGTTGAGTAGGATTTCCAAGGACCCAAGATGCTCCTATATTACACACCTAGGGTTGAAAATAAATGATTCCCCAACTCATGTATCAGGCCCAACCTGAAATAAATCCAACTTAGATTGAGAAATCCAAGATGAGTCCTCAATCGGTCTGTTTTCCACTTTACCAGATATTTCATGTATTCTTTTTCTCTTGTACTTCTGCCAACTCTCTATTTCAAGATCTTCACAACTTTCTCTATCTTATTTTTAGGATAATCACTTGGTACTCTTACTTATTGATCAGGTTCATGATATTCATACAAGTATTAAATATTGAATATAGGTGATATATCCATGTCATCAGGTAATTCAACTTCGTAAGTATTTCCACTGTCAAATCTTCTTAGTATTTTACAAGGACCAAATTTCTTCATCTTCAGTTTCCCATATGTTCCAATAGGAAATCTTCCTTTCTTCAGATGAACCATTACAACATCATCAACTTCAAATTTCTTATGTCTTCTTGATATGTCTACATCATCTTTGTATTTCATATTACTTTTCTCTAGCTTTTGTTTTACATCCTCATGCAATGTCTTCATAAATTCTGCAAATTCCTCTACTTCAACACTTCTTTTCTCTTCACCAACAATGTCTCTCAAATCTCATATACCTCTAGGTGGTGTGCCATGAACAATCTCAAAAGGTTTCTTTCTAATACTTTTGTTTACTGAACTATTGTATGCAAACTCTGCTTGTGCCAACATCAAATTCCAATTGCTTTGTGTGTCTCCAACTAGACATCTCAACAAGTTACCCAAAATTATGTTTACAACCTATGTTTTTCCATTCATCTATGGATCAAATGTAGAACTAAATTTCAACTCAATATTCACCTTCTTCCAAAGTGTTCTCCAAAAATAGCTTACAAACTTACTGTCTCTGTCAGAGATGATACTCTTTGGTAATCCATGCAATCTAACAATCTCCTTGAAGAAAAGATCTTCTATATGTACTACATCTAATTTTTTCCTACATGGTATGAAATGTGTCATCTTGGAAAATCTATCCATAAAAACAAATATAGAATCATTACCTCTTGTTGTCCTCGGAAGTCCAAGAACAAAATCCATGCTGATATCACTCCAAGGTTTCTCAGGAATAGTAATAGGTGTATACAACCTAGTATTTTGACTTACTCCCCTTGCAACTTGAAAAAATCCACAACTTCTTACAAATTTCTGAACATATTTATACAAGTGAGGCCAAAATTACCTCTCCTTCAACAGACTCAATGTTTTATCAATGCCAAAGTGTCCAGCCAATCCACTACTATGTTTCTCCTTAATCAAATTAGTTCTCATTGAACCTCTTGGTATGCACAACTGAATTCCTTTGAACAACATATCTTCCTAAATGAAATAGTCTTCATACTTACTTGATTTATTTTTATTAGGTGCTCTACACACTCTCCACTTCTCTGAAAAATTAGGATCATTTTCATACAAATTATTCATGTCATCAAAGCCAAGAATTTTGATTCTCATTTTAGTCAACAAAGATCTTCTACTTAATGAATTAGAAAATCTATTAGAAACTCCACTCTTATGCTTAGTCACAAATGTAAAGCTCTACAAATATTCAACCCATTTCATATGTCTTTGATTCAACTTATTTTGACTACCCAAATATTGTAAAGCCTTATGGTCAGTATACAACACAGATTCATTTGGCATCAAGTAATGTCTCTATTTCTTCATAGCTTTCACAATAGCATAGAATTCCTAATCATAGACAAAATATTTTCTCTTTGCATTATTCAAATTTTCACTAAAGAAAGCAATAGGTTTACCTTCTTGAGTCAATACAGCTCCAATTGCACTTCCACTTGCATCACATTCAACTTGAAATACCTTATTGAAATCAGGTAAGGCTAGCACAGGTAATTCCTCAACCTTCAACCTTCAACTTTAAAGCTTCAAGACTTTTATCAGTGCCATGTGTCCATTTGAACTCTCTTTTGTCTCCTCTCATTGTCTCAATCATAGCATTGCAAATAGAACTAAAATTTCTGATAAAATTCTTGTAAAAACTTGCCAATCCATGAAAATATCTTACCTTTGTAACATTCTCAGGTGTAGTCCAACTCAGTATAGCTTCAACCTTTTTTGGATCCATCTTCAAACCATCAGATGAAATTACAAAACCCAAATACACAAGCTCTTCTTTCATGAAGGAACACTTCTTCAGATTTATCAGCAACTTTTCCTCTTTCAATCTTTGCAATACTTTTTTTATATGCATCAAATGTTCTTCTCTTGTCTTACTGAATATGAGAATATCATCTAAATATACTATCACACACTTATTCAAGAATTTCTTCAAAACATCATTCATCAGCCTCATAAATGTACTGGGTGCATTAGTTAAACATAAAGGCATAACCAACAACTCATACAAGCCTTCATTTGTCTTGAAAGAAGTCTTCCACTCATCACCTTCTCTAATTCTGATTTGATGATATCCACTTTTAAATTCAATTTTGGTAATATAATTTGGTCCACTCAAACAATCCATTATGTCATCCATTCTTGGTATAGGAAACCTATACTTCACGGTGATCTTGTTTATTGCTCTGGAATCAGTACACATTCCCCATTCTCCATTCTTTTTAGGTGCCAACACAATAGGTACTACACATGGACTCAAACTTTCTTTGATTAAGCCTTTGTTCAACAACTCATGAATTTTTCAGTTAAGCTCTTCATTCTCAATAGGTGTTTACCTATGTGGTGCTTTATTTGGTAAACTAGCTCTAGGAATCAGATCCATATAGTGACTAATATCTCTAGTTGGTGGCAAACCATCAGGTACATTATCTGAAATGATTTCTTTATATTCAGTCAGCAACTTCTCAACTTCTGCAGGTATGCCATCTTCTATAGTCTTACTTGGTTTTTTAGGAATCAAATCATAACAAATATCATCTCTTTGCAGATCATTAATAAACTGCCTACCTTCCATCAGACAAACTTTCATAGATGTAGATAACTCATCAGCAGATTCTTCAACCAAGAGTAACAAAATTTGCACTATACTCAGGAGGATTAAACTAAGGTGTATAGCATGTGTATCATATTTTCATGAATTCATCATGTATAGCATGTGTATCATATTTTCAAGGTCTATCCAACAAAAAATCTGCATGTGTATCTATTTTGTTGGATAGACCTTGAAAATATGATACACATGCTATACATGATGAATTCATAAAAATCTAAATTTCCACTATACTCAGGAGGATTAAACTAAGGTGTGGATTTCAAACTTGTCAAAGCTCTTAGGAATATTTCCTCTTCTCAAATCAAAATAGGATTTCAAAGAACAAGTGATAACAATAATGTTTACTTGAAAAGTGACAATGATAATAAAGTTTTGATTGCTAAAATTTTTGTTGATGATATTATTTTTGGAAGCACTGACACTTTAAGTAAAGGATTTTCTAATGAAATGAGAAAAGAGTTTGAGATGTCAATGACTGGAGAGATTAAGTTCTTTTTAGGTCTATAGGTACAACAAGTTACTAGAGGAATCTATATTACACAAGCCAAGTATATCAAAGAGATTCTTAAAAATTTTGGTATGAAAAAGTCCAAACATGTTGGAACACCAATGGTCAATCAATGTAAATTATCTAAAGAGGATGAAATACAAGAGGTGGATAATACTCTTTACTAATCCATAATTGGTAAATTACAGTATGTTGTTCACATCAAACTTGATATAGCACATGTTGGAGTTATTGCAAGATTTTCTAATAATCTGAAGGAAATGTTCACATATGTCTGCAGTAAAAAGAATATTAAGATACCTAAAAGGCATAGAAGGGTTTGGTTTACTATACAAGAAAGGATGTAATTATGATCTACAAGTATACACTAATGTAGATTGGGCTGGAAATATTGATGACAGAAAAAGTACTAGTGGAAGCGCATTCTTTCTAGTTGAAAGATTGGTTACATGGCTGAGAAAGAATCAAAGTTGTATTTCATAGTCTACTTTCAAGACTGAATTTGTTGCTTCTACTATGAATTTTAAAAACATAGTATGATTAAGAAAGTACTTGAAGGTATGTGTTAGAGTTGTTAAAGTATTAGGGCTTCCATGGAGGACTTTCAGAAGTTGCAGAGTGTTTCATGTCTATTTTTTGCATGAGTGGGTTGCAGAGAGGTGTTGTGGTCATGTTTTGTTCCCTTTTGGTCGCCTCTATGGACTCAAATCACTCACTTAGGTATTAGTGTCTTTACTAGTTTTTTTTATGCCTTAAATGCTTTAGGTCATATATTCTACATTTTTTGTGCATCGAGGAACTTTGATATTTTTTTATCCCAGTACTAAATAGTTAACTGTTGAAAGGAAAGCACCTTTTTGGCTGACAATTTGTGAAACATAGCAGTTAGTGGCAACCAGTTGGTGGACAAGGTGTATAATTTTGTAGGCTCATTCTTAGGTGACATGGTCGAGAAGGTAACAGGTGGTGGAAAGGAGCGATGTCTCAATCTGAGTCACAATAGGTCCAGTCTGATCACGTAATAGCATGGGTGTGACATGTGGCAAGTTCACTAGGTGGTGGGCCAGGTTGTATGGACATGTGATAGAGGTTCCAGTCAGTAAGGTGGTGCCACATGGAATAGTTGGTAGGATGGTTAGGTGGGACAAAATATGGATAAAGTCAGATGGCAACACATGGAGGTAAATGGAAAAGGACCGTGAAGGGAAGATCAAGATCCAACGGTGATGCACTACCCCATGAAGGAAAGATGCGAGGAATATATGAATCACGAGATGGAAAAAAGGCTTGATATGTGTCTGAGCTGGAAGTAAAGAATGTGGGGCCTGCATAAGAAAAGATACAGGTAGTTCTAAGGCCCAGTGGGATGTATCCATGTCAATGTCAACATAGTTTGATCAAGATAATTTATATTTTCTTTTTTTCTTGGTGCCCACATTACGAAAGGTTCATCAACGAATCTATTTTAAAGTTAGAAAAAGTTCCTAATTACGATCGTTGAAGTGTTTATCACTAGAGAAGTAGTCGTTGTATGGGATACTTTAAAATTTTAAATTTCTCTATGCATTTTATCATGGTGGTGTGTTCTCAAACTTGCAAGAGAGTGGCTCAAGGTCTTATTGGGCTGTGATCAGTCTTAATGGTGTCGTTTAGTGGCTAGGGATGTTCTTTGTAGTCTGAGTGTAATCAATACAACATGGTGGCCTTAGGAGTCTTCTGTTTACTTTCCTTTTTCTGATGTTTCTTCCATGCTATGAGTGTTCTGCATTTATGTGATTAGATCTTTGCTTGTAACTTTGCAAGTGATTTGTAAGGACATATTTTTAGTGATCTTTTGGAGAAATATCAGCGTGCGAGATAGGATTTGCATTGATTTCTTGGAAGGATAGTTGTTGAGAACTCTCTCCAAAGGTTTTATCTTTCTACTTAAGGCTTTCCTTTCTAAGTTTTATTGGTTCCATAATTTTTGACCCTAATTGTTGGTTCTAGAATTGTTGGTCCTTGGGATATATAAGATTTGTCTAGACTATTTTCAAGAGAAGATAGAAACTTCATTGATTATTTTCATTTTATTGAATGGTTTTGTCTTTAATCAGATAGTTGAAAACACTAATTCATCATTCTTAATACAAGTTTTTCTGAGTTTAAAGTCTCTCCTTGGTGTCTCCTTGTGAGTTTTGGATCTTATGATTCATTGCATAGAGTTTGTTATTGTATATGTTTTTTTACATAAGTTTTGATCTAGGATCAAATGAAATGTGCTTTGGAAATGATATAAACTCATTTGGTTTGTGTACATAAGGATCCTATAAGAAGTGTGTAATCTGAGTTGCTTGTATTTATGACTATGAATCTTTGCAAATAGGTGGGTTTCTATTTTCTTCTCTACATTGAGGGATTTCCCAATGGACAAGCCACTGATCATGAACTAGTAAATATTCTATTGATACATGTTTAATTTGGTCTAGTTATATTCTACAAATTTACATCAAAACCATTACTAAGTTCTTTAATATCCTATGGTTGTTGGTTGTATGTCCTACTTGGTAATAGAGATTCAATGAATGCTTGGTTAGTATTTAGTACTTTCTTACCATTATCTGTTATTATAATCCAGAGTGATAAAAAGTAGTAAAGAGTTGTATGTTATCTAGATTAGGTGCACCCGCCTTGGTTTTTCGTAGCCAGAAGTGCAGAGGGGAATATTGTCCCTATAGTTGGTCCAATTATCTTGTAGAATTTCCATACTTGGGTCTAACCACTCCTAACATCACTCTCAAAGCATATTGGTTTCTTTAGATAGCATAAAAAATATCAAACACCAACAAAATGGTGACTCTATTGGGGAATAAAGTGTAGAATAGTTTCCTAACTGACCAGTAAGCTGACTATTGGAAGTATAGAGTACCTTGTGTTCTGTGAGTGTTTTTTCTGTCATTTTCATTCTTGTAAGTGTTGTATTTTCCCAAATGGTTGGGTGGTGTCTCTGAGATTTCTCTGCAATAGTGATGATTAACATATTTTAATTTACATACACTTTCTTAACATGAGTCATAGGAACACTAGATCTTAGGTGAAGACAAATCTTGAAGATAAGATGGAGGATGAGTTCCCAACCACCTCTAAGGCTAGGAGTGTCCCTAAAAATGAGAGACAAGTGGAGAACACAAGAATAGAAGAACCAATCCATTGTAGTCATGAAGGCAATGCATCAGAATATGAAGAATTTTTTGATTTGGGATTGGCTTCTTATGAATATTATCATTCTCCTAGTGAGAAGGAAATTGCAAAATTTGATAATAATCTCCCTGATTTTGATACTATAGCAAAAGGAATTGTTGAACCAGATAGGAGAATCCATGAGAAAATTGACATCAGACAAAAAAGAGAAAAGGAAAAAGAAGATAAGATCAGACATGACCAAAGTTTCCTTGAGAAAAAGAAATGGAAATTGTAGAGGTTGGAGGAAATGAACTAGATTGATGAACCTTAACAAGTTGAAGAGGAACCTATTATCCAACCAGTTCTTACTACCCAATAAATAAGAAATAAGGGTAAGAAAAAGGTGACAAGTGTCCAAATAGATGAACCTGTGAATCCTAAGGTTACATTAGATCAGATGTCCAAGTTGGATACTGATCTAGAAAGGAATGGAATAGAAAAATAAATCATAGCTAAAGAGGTTGAGAAGGCTGAGTTTGAGGCTATTACTTTAGAAATAAAGAAGATGGATTTCCTTAGGCAGACTTCTAGGCCTGCTGGTGTTGAAGTAGCTACAACATCACATCCCAAGGCATCTTCTTCTTAAGATGAAACCCCTTTCCCAGGGAGACCAACTCATGTAGAAAGGCACAAACAATTTTCTTTCATTGATTTTCCTGGTTATCCAAATGTTGTTCCAAATTAAATCAGAGATAAACTTCCCAAGTTTGTTGGGAATAATGTTATTACTTGTGAGGAACATTTGAAAAAGATTATTGATATGATGGATGACTATGAGATCATGCATCAGGATGTTATAATTAATTATTTGTGCAATCTCTATTGAAGATGCTAGGGACTAGTTTAGGGGTTTGTCTTTTGGCTCTATAGGATCTATTGATGAGTTAGAGAGTTGTTTAACGGAACAATATGGTGATAATAAAAATGAAGTTTTCACACTAAATCAGTTTGATAACATCAAGAAACATCAGGTTGAGGATGTTGCTAAATTTAATAAAATATTTTAGAAGGCCATGCATAAATTATTCCAATTTTCAAGGCTTGATGATAAGGTTTTTCTTTCCACCTATTTTAATGCCTTTGATTCAAAAATGGCTTACCTAGTTAGAGGTAATAATCCTAGAACTCTCAGAGATGCATATAAGATAGAAGTGAATATTGGGACAAACAGGAGAGTGACAGGGAAGTTGGGTAGAAGAGAAGATTTCAATCCTGGTAGGAAAGAATTAGATAGGTCTTATGTTGCTAAGCCAAAACATGAAGTAAATATGAAATAGATTCTAAGTGCCATTAAAGATTTGAAGCCTACAGATAACAAGACTATTAGGGTTCCAAATAATGATAGTAGGCCTATCACCAATAATTGTAATAGTCAGCCAAGGATGCATAATTACCCCTATACTACCCAATGGAAATATGGGAAGCATATTTACCACAAAGAAATGAAAAGCCTAATGGTAACACTCCTAATCATTTTAAAGAAATTCTATCAATACATGTGATAATGTCTCATGGTACACTGATTTCCAATCCCCACATAGCCTTGATTATTGTGCAATTTCTCTAAACATATTTGCAAGTGTGGCACAAAAAGAAAGAGAAGAAGAGGATGAACTATATGATGATATTTGTTGTGTAATGAATTCTGCACTTTTGAGGAGTGAAGAAGAATCTGATGAGGAAAATGAAGGTGAATACTTGTTTGCATCTGATGAAGAAGAATAAACAATTAATGGCATAAGGTGTAATGCTACAATGTGTAATGAACCTTTTGTAGTAAGAAGACCCTCAGATGAAGAAATTGCCCAAATTACTCCAAACATGGTTGCTAAAGTAAGCAGTAACTACAATTTGAGAAGCAGAACTATGGGAAATTCTGATGGCAGACCCTCTGGTATTTTTGTTAGACAGACAGGAGGAAACACTAAGCAAGCACTAGGAAAACAAAGGCTTGTTGAAGGTATCAAGAGAACAAAGCTTAAGAAAGGAGATAGACTTGATAATCCAATTATTTTCAACATGGTAAAAGTAAAATCATAAAAAATGAATGCTCCATCCTTTCATGAGAATAGAAAAGAGATTGAGTCAGGCTTGGCTGCTCAATTTGAAAGTGAAAATGTTATGAATTTGAAGCAAGGAATTTCAGATTTAAAATATACTCCACTTGATATGGGGAAGTTGTTTTCACAAATCACAGTCAAGGTTCCACTCTTGGAGATGACAAGGATTGAGGAACACAAAGAAATTTTTTTAAAATGGGTGAGAAGCATTTCTTCCACCAGAATACAGGAGCAGGAAGAAGTTGAGAAAATGGGAAAATAAAAAGATAAATCTGATAACAAAGTGAAAGAATTAGAGACAATTGTCTCAAAGATCCCTCAAGGTTTCTTAAGTACAAATCATGTGAGTACTCCTTTATGAGTTGTAGATCCTTTCTTCTTGACCTTGGTCATAAATGGTAAGAGACTAAAGAATTGCATGATAGACTTTGGGGCATCAAATAGTGTCATGCCAACAGAAATCATGAAGTCATTGGGAGTGTAGGTTGATTCTCCTCATGGGAGATGTCAAGCAATGGACTCTAGTGAATTACTTGTCATAGGTACCATTAAGGCTATGCCTTATATACTTTCTAGATTCCCTGAGAAGATGCTAACTATGAGTTTCTTAGTAGTGGACATCCCTCCTCAGTATGGAATGCTTTTATCAAGGAAGTGGAGTGCCTCAATGGGAGGAAGTATTCAATGTGATCTCTCATTTGGTACCTTTGATGTCACTGGTTAAAGTGTGAAGGTATCTAGAGAAACAAGAACTCCTTAGAGGATTGAGGAAATTAATGATAATAATATGAACTATTTCTCGGATACTGACGTTGGGTCTTTCTGAGTCCAAGATGGGAAGGTTGGGGTATAAAATTAGTATGTGTTATTCACTGAAGAAAGGGATAATATAGAAGAAAAAAATGACTTGTGGACAATGTCCTTTTATGGTGCAAAATCAAAGGAAGGAGTAGGTGCAGGAGTTCTTTTAATAACTCCAAGTGGTAAGACTTACAAGTTCACATTCTCCTTGTTGTTCACATGTACTAAGAATATTGCATAGTATGAGGCCTTGTTGATTGGACTAATATTGGCTTCAAGACACAACATAAAGAATCTCAAGGTAATTAGAGACTTTGAATAAGTGATCTCTAAAATAAGATCTAAATATGCTTCAAAAAATCAGAGATTAAAGCATTAAAGGAATGTTGTGTGGGATGAAATAGAACATTTTGATGATTTTTTTAATGACTAGATGGATATGAATAAAAAAAAATGGTAGACTTTCCAACATTGCTTTATGGCTAGGATATTTTACCTTTGCAAGAATTTCCAAGATTGAAGTTCAATCTAGGCCTTCTATCCTGGAGAATATTGAAAGTTGGAAAGTTTTTGAAGATGATTTAAATATTTTGAGATTATTACATTATGAATCATGTTTTGGAAACAAAGAGATGGACTTCAGTGGGTATGTAGAGACTGTGGATGGTAAGGATATTGTTTTTGGCAAAGAGATCTTGCAGTTAAATTCAAACAGAGATCCCAAAGGATTGGTTGTGCTTGAGAAAGATTTTGACAATAAGGAAAATTACTATTCTACAAGGACTGTGAACAAGCCATAGAACTTGGAGGAAGTAAATTTAGGGATAGATGAAGCTCCTAAGAAGGTATACACTGGTAAGAATCTATCCTCTAAAATCAAAGAGTTGTTGGTTAACATTCTCAATAAATATAAACATGTCTTTGCATGGTCTTATGATGACATAAAGGCATATAGAGAGAACCTTTTCCAACATGAGAATAATTTAAGGGAAGGCACAAAACCTTTTTTCATGCCCAAAAGTTGGGCAAAAAACACATGATCAAAATTTTTTAAAACACACTAAAGAGGATAATTGAACTACCTCAAAGGTAACATGTGCACGCAAAATGGTGCAAGAGGAAAATAGAAACTAGAAAGGTTACATAGGGAGGAATAGCTTTCAGAGTTATCCTATAGGGTTCCCTAGGCTACAAGCTTGATCTGCACACAAACTGAAACAATTGACTAAAATTCAACTAGAGTTGACCAAAAGTCAACTATACTCCAAAATATGTGAAGGGGCGGTACTAGAGCCTACTAAGTCCTATAGAGGTCTTAGGCATGCAAATCGAGATGGTTGAAAAGAAAGTCAACCCATGTTGACCAAAAAGTCAACTATCTCTAAAAGGCATGAAATTGAAACCCTAAGGTCTAGAGACTACATGGAACACCAGGTCCAAAAAACAAGTCAAACGGCCAAGGTTTGACCATAGTTGACCAAAAGTCAACCATGCACAAAATTGGTCAAAGGGAGCATTAATACTCTTAAATGTGTATTATAATGCTAAGAGGTCACTAAGTTCCCAAAACCGATAACGATAGCACAGAAGTTATAATGATAACATTGGTAAAGCAAAATGCAATAAAATGTTGCAATAAAAGGCATGAGTTTAGCAAAGAAAATACCCTCATAAATAAGGTTAAAAGCCAGACACAATAAGGGCTATCGTTGAAAAAACACACAAGATAATGTGTATAGATCTCCTCTAGAATGGTGGTAATAACAATTTCAGAATAAGGCGATACTGATAATTTCAACAAAATTTAAGCCTAAGTTACCAAAATAGTAATTGTAACCTATAATATACATATTTTTAATCAACTAATTAAATCTAATAAAGTAAATATGTAACTCCAATTTAAACAACTCAACCTAACATTCTAACATGATTAAAGAAAAATACTTAAGGGAAAAATCTTAATTAAAAGTTATTAATTATACAACTAATTCTACTATCCAAATTAACTACATTAGAAACTATAAACATTCTAAATAAAAATTATATATATATAAACTAATAAAAAAATAAATACAATTTAATCTAATCAAAATCCAAATCATAAACCACGAAATAAATTAACCCTAACACCCTCATCGGATGATTGGGGCGAGCGACGGCTTAACCTAGGAAAAAGAAAATGCAGGGCAATGGGGGAGCCGAAGGGAAGTGGAGGGTTTACATCGTAGAGCGGCTACAACAATGGAGCAGGGGGGGAAGGGGTGGTGATGCAGTGGTGGCCGCGAGTGGTGGCACCACCGCCCATCGGGGAATAATGACACGGGGGAGGGTTTGGGGTGGCCGACACCGGTTGGCGGTGCCTCCCCACTATGTTATGCACAGTGGGTGACCCACAACCCATGCGGCCCCCACTGCGTTTGGTGTCGAGGGTTTGGGGGGGTTCCTGACCCTCCCCAATATCTCTAATATATATATATATATTTTTTTTCTTTATTTTATTTTTTTTATTTTACAGTGAACATTTTAATAAATCTTTTTTTTAATAAAAATGTTCTTTTCTTTAATAAAAAATTTGTTTCCTATTTAGATTAATATTTATATTCTTTTTCTTCTTTTTTTTTACATAAATGACTGGTGTCTATTATTGTATTTCTCAGAACAGGAGCACATTAGAGCATAGATTTTTTAAATTTTTCAGCATCATTGGGATGTATATTTTATCCTCTACACATTGGTGGAAATAAATTTTAAATACAAGCATTTATTTTTTTGTCAATTTTTAGAAAAATTCTATAGTGTTGAAATGAAATTTCTATAATCACCAAAGGAATTTATTCTAAGATTCTTTTAACCTCCATTTAAACTATATGGGAATTTAATTCTTACATTTCTTTTACACAAGAATAATGAGTTTACCTATTAGAACCATAATGCAAATATCATTTGAAAAAGAGATAAACATTACCACAATATTCATCCATTTTCCTATAAGGTCAAAAAAATCAACTCTATATTTTGAGTAATTAATTTAAATCCATGTTTTACCCCCTAACAATCCAAGGGTATGATCAAGGCAAGAGTAAAACAAATCCTATAATACACCAAATGACAATTTCCTTCCAATATATTAAATAACATGATTACAAATTTATGGGACCTCCATTATAGAATGTAGTAAGAAAGTTTTTACAAAAGGTATAAGCCATCAAATTTCATCTCTCTCAAGGGCTTAATGCAATCTTAGGACAATAAAAATTCCCAAATTCAACAATAGATTACAACTCATAATTTTCCAGTGGTATTCATCTTCCACATATAGGTAGGATTCATCTTCAGTGTCACATTAGGTACATGATATAAGGTGAGGTTGGCCATGGAGGCTCACCTCCCAACCTAGGCCTTTACAAGGCCACCCCCGAGCTTGGGGATCAAAACTG
This sequence comes from Thuja plicata, assembly GCA_018584345.1. Classification (NCBI taxonomy): domain Eukaryota; kingdom Viridiplantae; phylum Streptophyta; class Pinopsida; order Cupressales; family Cupressaceae; genus Thuja; species Thuja plicata. Next base: position 2,295,961 of record MU224308.1, on the reverse strand, counting down.
GAATGGGTTACAAATAGGCACACACAACTAGTAGAAAACAAATCAGAAACACTTGCACAAGGAAACTTCCCGACATCAGGATGAAAAAGAGGACCATGGATAAGTACTGTGATGAAAATGTGGCAAACAGGTGTCATGTGTAATTCCTCCTACTTGCACTCTTCACTTGGGGGAAAGTTTCTTCCATGTCATCTTATCCATCGTATCTTTCATTTTGATAGCCCATGCACATCCATGTTCCTTTTGATGATCTTGACAAGGTTGAACCTATCCATGAACACTTTGCATATTGGCATTCTTATCTTTGATACCCTATCGTGATCTTGCTAATCGAAACACTATCCCAACACTATCCTATTAGTTTGACCACTTGGTCTTGATCAAAAGGAAGAATGAAAAATGCAACACAGGTTCTCAAGAATTCTCTTGACATGTCCACTCTTTTGGAGTATAGGCCATCCCACATTCTTTTCATGACAGCAGGTCACTGCCCTATTTTCTATCTAGCAACGCTTCATGAGATAACATTGCTATATTGTTGATCCCTAGCTTGGGTAATCTTGAGGAAACTATACTTGAAGGTGGCATTCATCTACTTCATCCACCATTGCCAATCCACTTCTAATCTATCAGCCCATCCATAATTCCCTACACCTTGCTAGACATTGGGGGAAAACCAATGTGATCATGCTTGATAATTAGTAATCTCTAAAAGTCCAAAAACATTTTAAAATCTCTTAAAATCCAAAAAAAATCATAAAATTCAAAAAAATAAAAAAAAATCATCAAATTTGTATTTATTCTCATTTCTTGTGCATATCTTGTATATCCTTTGCATCCTTGTATAGTCTTGGTCGGTTTTGTATTCTATTGTCATAGCTTGGAACCAGTTCACATCTCATCCTTGGGACAATCATACCTAGCTAGGGGCAAATTTCTTAGTCATCCTAGGGAGTCATTTCTTGAATTCAACTATTGCTACAAGTGGAGTCCATCACATTGCATATCAAATATTAGGTGTTCTACTATTTTACAATATTGGTGTTTCTCAACACCCACAAGCTTAAACAAACAGTGTTTCTTAAACACTCATCAAACAAACAATGATCACAAAAGAAAAACAATTACACACAATTAACTAACAGTGTTTCTCAACACTACCTATCATCAATAACATGGTTATTATTTTTCTTATTATTTCTTCTAAGTGACTCTATGATGTATTTGTACTAGAGAAATTAGGACAGGGGGCATGATATTTTCTTTATTTTCTATTATTGATTATTGATTATGACATTTTCTTTGTTTGTTTCTTGAGAGTTAATTCATAATAGTGTGCAAATCTCTCTTAGGACATGATCATCAAAGAATCATCGAGGACATTTGCATATGAAAAGGATTAATTATTTTTTGTTAATCTGTGTAAGCATTATTCATATCAACATGGTCACCTAAGTACCAATGGTGGTTGTACTTGCTTATAACTAACACCTAACAACTAACAGCTCTATGATGAAATTAAGCACAATATGAAGACAAATATGGAAGATTGCATCACATTCTAGGGTAATTAATTTTCATTCTAGTATTCATCTTCTTTGATCAAAATCACCTCACAGAGAAAAATCTATCTACAACATGGTTGAGTATCACATCTAAGATCCTTGAATCTATCATCATGGTTGATCATTATTTTCTTACAACATCATTATCAGGAGCTCAATTGAAATGGATTCTAAATCAACCTTCTCCATCATCAACATCAATCCAATCTTTGGAGTCAATTGAACATTTTATCAACTCGTCAATACAACATCATTCAACATTCTTCTATCACATTTCGATCTCTCTCCTGAGGGGGCATCATCATCATCATCAATATTCTTACATCTGGATCATCAAAAAACTTTGTTATCAAATCTAATGTGTTGTATCAAATTTCTTCATTAAATCAATCATCAAACTGAATCTAGAGCAACAATTATTGATCATATCAAAAATCTCATCTAATAAAACTAAATCACATTGATTAGGGGCATATCAATTTCAACACATCACATCAAATTGATAGTCTCTTCATGATAATCAAATCAATTTTGTCAACACTAGGGGCATATAAACTTCATCAAAATCCATATAAAGTTGGTTTTCTTAACCAAAATATCAAATTCGTTAATCAATCTTATCAACATCAATATTTTCAGTATCTCTTTGGCAAATAATCAGTTTCATCACATCATATCAAACTGGTTATGCTAGCTATTATCAATGATCTCTTATCCAACATCACATCAAATTTAGATTCATATCGACATCAGATATTCTTTGAATCAACACGCTAATCGCATATCGATTCAAAGAGGGGAAAATGTAATCACCTAAAATTGGTTTAGGCAAAGCAATTGCCCTAAATGTTAATCATAAAGATCCAATCTCCTAATCATGATCAAATCAAGCTAATCTTCAACATAATTATGTAATTGAATTCGATCAATTCATTTGCATAATTCATCAACCATCAAACATCAATGATCATTCATCAAGGATCATTCATTGATTAATACTCCTAGCTATTTAATTAAATCAAAATAAAAAATCCCATGGCTAGTG
>MU224308.1:2277699-2293301 GCA_018584345.1 Thuja plicata | reverse complement strand
AAATAAAAAATCCCATGGCTAGTGATATTAATTAAAGTGATTTAATTAATTGTCCTATTATCTTCTCAACTCACAAAAGGACAAAGAATTTAAATCTAACCAATGAGCTTCAATCACATGGATCACTGAAGGTCCTAATCTTAGCCATCCCTCAATGGATGTATCTCAACCATTCAATTCAAATTTGAATTTGAGTCTTTCCCTCCAAAGGAAAATTTATAAAAGAAACTTCATTAGGGCTATTATCAAGTTGGATCCTCATTTGCATAGACATAATGCTAGTTTCATTTCTAGCTCATATATTCTAGCTCAATTTTGCATTATAGATGCATTCTCAATTGAATCTTCCATTTCATGATTGTTAATTCTATGATCTAATTTACTAATCTAAGAGAAACTAACAATTAGAGTAGAATCTTCATGACTAGGAAGAAATAATTCGATTTCTCAAGGTTTTCTATGTTTTCATTTAATTGATCTTACTAACCTTGGATATAATGAGTTATTGAGTGTTTGTGTGTAGTATACTTATAGGATACATAACAACACATCACAATACTACTCTCTAAAGAGCTTGAGGAAAGCTCCCCAAGTGAGGGTATAAATGTCTATGAGTCCCTTGGTCTCCTCATGCCTCCACCAAGTGGATGCCTTGTCTCTAAGCAAAAGAATTGTGAACCGTGCCTTAAGGTTTTTGCCATAATTCTGCAACCTAAAGCACCTCTCCAGGCTTAAAAGCCAAGCCTCAGTTTCTACCCCATCTGCTTCTCCTATGAAGGGAGGTGGTTTAAGCATCATCAATTGTGTGATCTGATTTTTGATATCGGGGGGTGCTCTATCGAGCCTCTGTGCACCTCCCCTAGGAATACCACCTGGTACTACAATGGACTCCTCTTCTTGTTCTACCTGATTCCCTCCTGCTCTCGGAGGTGGGCTCCTACTTCTCTCTCTTTCCTGATTAACAAGTGGCATGTGGTCCAAAATGAGCCCGGCCAAGTTCTGAAAGGCCAATAATAGAGCTGCATTAGGATCAGGAGGGGGTTTAGGAGGTGTACTCTAATTCCTCCTACGATCCTCTACCTCAGGTTCTACTTCGACGCGTGTCGCGGGGACACATCTTCAACCTCAGCCTTGCTGATGGGCCTAACGAGTGATAGGTGGCATCCTACACGTGAAAGGAAAATTTAGTGACAACCTAGTGGGTTAGGTTCCCAATGTTGCTAAACATGGCTCTGATTCCAAAATGTCATGCCCAAAAGTTGGGCAAAAAAAACATGATCAAAATTTTTTAAAACACACTAAAGAGGATAACTAAAACTACCTCAAAGGTAACATGTGCACGCAAAATAGTGCAAGAGGAAAATACAAACTAGAAAGGTTACATAGGGAGGAATAGCTTTCAGAGCTATCCTATAGGGTTACCTAAGCTACAAGCTTGTTCCACACACAAACTGAGACAATTGACTAAAAGTCAACTAGAGTTGACCAAAAGTCAACTATACTCTAAAATATGTGAAGGGGTAGTACTAGGGCCTACTAAGTCCTATAAAGGGCTTAGGCACACAAATCAAGATGGTTGACCAAAAAGTCAACCCATGTTGACCAAAAAGTCAACTATCTCCGAAAGGCACGAAACTAAAACCCTAAGGTCCAGAGACTGCATGGAACACCGTGTTCAAAAAATGAGTCAAACGGCCAAGGTTTGACCATAGTTGACCAAAAGTCAACCATGCACAAAATCGGTCAAAGGGAGCATTAATAGTCTTAAATGTGTATCATAATGCTAAGAGGTCACTAAGTTCCCAAAACCGATAATGATAGCAAAGAAGTAATAATGATAACATTGGTAAAGTGAAAAGCGATAAAATGTTGCAATAAAAGGCATGAGTTTAGAAAAGAAAATATCCTCATAAATAAGGTTAAAAGCCAGACATGATAAGGGCTATCATTACAAAAACACACAAGATAATGTGTATAGATCTCCTCTAGGATGGTGGTAATAACAATTTCAAAATAAGGCAATACTAATAATTTCAACAAAATTTAAGCCTAAGTTACTAAAATAGTAATTGTAACCTGTAATATGCATATTTTTAATCAACTAATTAAATCTAATAAATTAAATATATAACTCCAATTTAAACAATTCAGCCTAACATTCTAACATGATTAAATAAAAATACTGAAGGGAAAAATCTTAATTAAAAGTTGTTAATTATACAACTAACTCTACTATCCAAATTAAATACATTAGAACCTATAAACATTCTAAATAAAAAATATATATATATATAAAATAATAAAAAAATCAATACAATTTAATCTAATCAAAATCTAAATCATAAACCACGAAATAACTTAACCCTAACACCCTCATCGGATGATTGGGGCGAGCGGTGGCCGAACCTAGGAAAAGGAAAATGCAGGACAATGGGGGAGCCAAAGGGCGGTGGAGGGTTTATGCCGCAGAGCGGATGCAACAGTAGAGTGGGACAGGAAAAAGGGCGACAGTGTGGTGGTGGCCGTGAATGGCGGCACCACCGCCCATCGGGGAAGAAGGGCACGGGGGAGGATTTGGGGCAGCCGACGTCAGTTGGCGATGCCTCCCCACTGTGCTATGCACAGTGGGTGGCCCATGAGTTGCGCGGCCCCCACTGCGTTCGGTGCCAAGGGTTTGGGGGGGCCTGACTCTCCCCAATATCTCTAATAACTTTTTTCTTTTCTTTATTTTTTTTTTTATATTACAGCGAACGTTTTAATAAAGCTTTTATTTAATAAAAATGTTCTTTTCTTTAATAAAAATGTTGTTTCCTATTTAGATTAATATTTACATTCTTTTTTTTTCTTTTTTTTCCATAAATGACTGGTGTGTATTACTGTATTTCTCAAAATAGGGGCACATTACAACATACATTTTTTAAGTTTTTCAGCATCATTGGGATGTATATTTTATCCTCTACACATTGGTGGAAATAAATTTTAAATACAAGCATTTATTTTTTGTCAATTTTCAGAAAAATTCTAAAGTGTTGAAATGAAATTTCTATAATCACCAAAGGAATTTATTCTAAGATTCTTTTAACCTCCATTTAAACTATATGGGAATTTAATTCTTACATTTCTTTTACACAAGAATAATGAGTTTACCTATTAGAACCATAATGAAAATATCATTTCAAACAGAGATAAACATTACCACAATATTCATCCATTTTCCTATAAGGTAAAAAAAATCAACTCTATCTTTTGAGTAATTAATTTATCCATGTTTTACACCCTAACAATCCAAGGGTATGATCAAGGCAAGAGTAAAACAAATCCTATAATATGGAAAATGACAATTTCCTTCCAATATATATTAAATAACATGATTACAAATTTATAGGACCTCCATTATAGAATGTGGTAAGAAAGTTTTTACAAAAACTATAAGCCATCAAATTTCATCTTTCTCTCAAGGGCTTAATGTAATCTTAGCACAATGAAAATTCCCAAATTCAACAATAGATTACAAGTCATAATTTTCTAGTGGTATTGATCTTCCACATATAGGTAGGATTCATCTTCAGTGTCACATTAGGTACCTGATATAAGGTGAGGTTTCCCATGGAGGCTCACCTCCCAACCTAGGCCTTTACAAGGCCACCCCCGAGCTTGGGGATCCAAACTAGAATGTGTTACAAACAGGCACACACAACTAGTAGAAAACAAATCAGAAACTTATCCACAAGGAAACTTCCCAACATCAGGATGAATAAGAGGAAGGTCTCCAAGAGACCTTCTAGAATAGGGGTAGTGGTAGACCTCACTATAGGAGGAAGCCAAGAATAAACAAAGAACATACAAGCCTCACATGGACTTGAAAAGGACCATCTTCATAAGATGCAGTCCTGAAGTAACCTCATTATGCCTCCTAGGTGCCCTCGGGCCCTTCTTGACATCATGGGTATCATGTTACCCCATATTTTTCTCTCCACACATGGGAGACTCTACACTAATAGGAATCATTTCCATCTACCCCTTCAAGGTTACTCTACCCTCCCAAGGGTGAGTGTGCCTTGAAGGCCCATTCAAAAACAAATCACAAAATGAAGACATTAAGATACAAAACATCAAATTTCCAATCTGAAAATAAATCTTCAAAAAAAAAAAAAAACACATAGGACTCCATTAATCGAGTCTTTGAGCTCAAGAACACTCATAAACACAAATAATTTTACTTTAAATAATTCCAACCTTAATTCCAAGCTAGAATGTGAAATGGATTGGTGTTGAGCTATCCTTCCTAAGCTCCTTCCAAAAAGGCTCCTTCAGACTGAATTCCGTCTCTAAGGGTAGAGAGTGGGTGAACACCCAACTCATCCTAAAATCCTTTCCTGAATAGGCAAACCTCCATCAAGAACAAGGCTTAACCCGAAGGTGTGGTAACTCTAACCAACCCTTAACTAACCACTAGTCTAACTCTCCAAAGGTGAAGTCAAATGAAACTTGGGTAGAAGAGAGAGTGAGGTTAACCAAGGTTACACTTCTCTTGAAATTTTACTTTTCTGAAAGTGACACTTTAAGGGAGCAATAAATGAGTTTAGAGGCTCATTAATTATGTAAAATGACCCCTAACCCATAGGGTACCAAATTGGGTGACTTAAACTGACCCCGGTTACCCCCTGGGAGCCCAAAAGACCTTCTAAAACTAACCCTAAAGTTAACCTACGGATTTCTAAGTCAAGAAGACTTATAGAAACTTCTAACCCTGGGGTAAGTTTGGGTACTACTCCTAGATAACCTTAGTCAACCCTAAAACCAACCATGATTCCCTTTACTAGCCATGTCAACATTAAATTGCAACAATTGCCAAATTTGGCACATTAAATTAAAATGAATGACATGACTTAATCACATAAACATTTGCCAACTTAGTAACACACATGCAAACCACATTTATGGAATAACCACATAAACAATGAGGCCCATGTCTATTTATATAGACAAGACCTTGCAAAGCACGGGTATTTACATAGGTTCTAGTACTGGGTCCCTGATTTAGGTCCATGGCCAACTTTTCCTGCACAGTCATTGCACACATCAGTAGATCCAAAACAACATGATATGAAAGCAAAACATGACATCAATAATATACATGCATATAAAACACATCAGCATCAGAACTGAATAATCGAGCATCAATTTCCTAAACCAAGTTCATCACATTACATTCATACATTTAAATTCATATAAGACATCATCATCATCATAAACTGAACTGAATCAAACATGTGATACCACAAGTGTACCCTGATATCATAATCAGGTACTGAATACATAGAACAGGATTCAACAAATCCCTGAATACATATAAGTCTACCATAGTCAAAGTATGTCTAATTATGAAACTACTGAAATTATGAATAACAAAATAGTGAAACTATGACAGAATAATGTAGGCCTGACACCTTTTAGATAGAAATTAAGACCTATCAATCCTACCCTAACACCCAAGATGCAAGAAGAATTGAAGAAGATGAGGGATGCTGGAATAATTAAAACAATAAGACATTCAACCTGGGTATCAAATTTGGTACCAATAAGAAAAAAAATGGTGATATAAGAGTTTAGGTAGATTTCAGGACCTTGAACATTAATTCATTAAAGGATAACTATGGGTTTCCTAACATGGAGGCTATGTTACAAAGAGTCGCTGGATCAGAGTTGATGTCTATGTTGGATGGATTTTTAGGGTAAAATCAAGTAATGGTCAAGGAATCAGAGTAGTTTAAGACTGCATTCACCACACCATGGGGCACTTATGTGTATGTCAGAATGCCTTTTGGTTTCAAAAATGCTAGAGCAACATTTCAAAGAGCCATGGATGTAGAATTTGTATATTTTATAAATGATTTTGTAGTAGTGTACCAAGATGACATTACTGCCTATTTAGCAAAAGAGGAACAACATTATGGTCATCTTGAGAATCTTTTTATGAGAGCATCAGAATATGGGGTTTCTTTTAGCCCAAAGAAGCATGTTTTTGGGGTAATAGGGGGAAATATTTTAGGGCATATTGTGTCTCGAGATGGAGTGAGGATTGACCCTGAAAGGATAGATGCAATTGACAAGATCCCTCAACCTAAGAATGTCAAGGGCATTCAATCCTTGTTTGGATAGGTAAATTTCCTGAGGAGATTTCTTACTAACTTTGTTGAAACCAGTATTCCAATCTCAAGGATGATGAAGAAAGTAGCCAAGGTATAGTGGAATCAAGAGGCATGCAAGGATTTTTTAGGTATCAAATTAACTATCAAGGATTCTCCATTCCAAAGAACACTAGATTATGGTAAGCCTTTGTGAATCTTCTCCTTTACTTCATATAATACCATTTCTATAGTGTTACTACAAAAGAATGCAGAGGGCTTTGAACAACCCATTTCCTTTTTAAATAAGTTCTTACAACTAGTAGAACTCAAATATGACATCATGGAGAAACAAGCTTATGCTTTAGTCAAAGTTTTCAAAGATTTTAGGTGTTATTTGGTAGGAGAAGTTGTGATTTCTTATGTACCCAGTGCCGTTGTGAAGGATATTTTAGTGTAGAAAGAGGTGTCAGGAGGGAGATGTAGATGGATAAACAAGATCCAAGAATTTAACATTGATATTAATATTACAAAGTTTGTTAGGGTTATGAGACATGCAAAGCTCATGGATCAAAGAAATTCGGATGCCAATAACATAAATATATTGGAGGAGGACCAAAGGCCCTATCTTTGTGATATGGATTGTTGTTACTAGTATAGGGATATTGTTGGATATCTATAGAATATGGTGTTACCCCTTGATATGGATGAAAAAAGGAAAATAATAGTCAAGTTGTAGGTTGTTAAGTATGTAATTATTCAAGGATAGTTATGGTTGAGAAGGAATGATGGAGGGGTATGTGTAGGATCATGGTATGCCAAGAAGTGGCGATGTGAAAAATAAGTCTTGATTCATAGACTGATTGAAAAATACCTATAACTTTCAAATGGTATAACATTTTTTAAATCTGAAACATGTTTCACATTCTATGCTTCACCTATTATAAGAAAAAGAGAAAAAAAATTCAATTTGATTAAGTTTAGACTAAGTTAAGGTAGTCAGACACGAGAGTTTTTATATTCTGGAAAAGTTGTAGAAGAAAACTCATAATTAAATATTTACTTGGAAAAAAATTTATAAAAAAATATGCGTCACAACCGGACATGAGTCTACTACTTATTTCTAGAATATAGTAAAAAAATATTATTATTTGATTGCATTTAAGGTGGTTAGACATACACCTACTTCTTATCTTTTTAGTCCTCATTGGTAAACTAATTGAAAAATAGCTAAAGCTTTCAAACAGTATAACATTTTTGAAATCCTAAACATGAGTCACATTCTATGGTTTTCCTACTACGATAAAAAAAATTTAAAAAATTCAATTTGATGAAGTTTAGACTAAGTTAAGGTGGGAAAATTTGAATCTATGAGAATAAAGGAAGGAGAGAACATAATTCAGTATAGTACAAGAATTAAAGAGACTGTTAATTCTATCAGAGGAGCTGGTTATATCTTAACAGAGGATGATGTGACAAGAAAAATTTTGAGAACCCTGCTACCAAGTTATGTTATTAGTATATTTTCTATACAAGAGCTAATATATATCCCAGAGGAATGTTTTACTGGATGCTACTATTGGTAAGTTAACTACATTCGAGTTAAATGATTTGGAAAATAATATGCCTGCTACTTCTAAGATTGAATCTACAAATATTGGAAAAGCTAGGGAAGTTGCTGCTAGAGATAGATATTTGAGGAGTGCTAGTGAGGAATTTTATAGTTGCACTGAAGGACTTGAAGAGCTATTTACTGAATGTTATGAAAATGAAAGAGAATTTTATTCTTTGTTGGCTAGAAGGCTACAAAGAGGCAAAGACAAATATCGAGGTAAGTTACCCTTGCAATGTTTTAATTGTGATAAATTTGGTTAGTTTCCATCTAATTATCCACAGAAAGATAAGGAGGAAAAAAAAGATAAAAGGGATAAGAAGAAAAGTGAAAAAAAATTTAGGAGATACAGAGACTACAAAAAATGTAAGAAATCTTGTTACATTGCTAATGAAGGACTAAGTGATGATGATTATTTTCAAAGTAATGAAGAGAAATAAGTTGTTTATGTTTCTATAAAAGATGATTCTAATGAATAAGAACCTAGGGCCCTAATATCACAAGTAATTAAGAATGAAACATGGATTATAGATAGTGGTTGTTCACATCACATGTCTGGTGACACACTTAATTTTATTTCCTTGGAAAATCATGATTAATGTTATGTTAGATTTTGTAATGATGCTCCATATCCTGTGAAAGGAAAAGGATCTATAATTCTAGTGGATAACACAAGATGTGATGATGTATATTGGGTTGAAGGATTAAAGTATAATTTTGTTGAATGTTGCATAGCTAAACAATACATGTCACCGACTAGAATTTCAATATGTAAAAGTGAAAGTATTTGATGAGAAGGATAATCTGTTTGCTACTAGAGAACAATCTAAAGGTAATTTATTTCATCTTGATACCTCTATGAAGAGTTTCCTATTTGCTAAAGTTGAAGATGTTTTGTTATAGCATAAAAGGATTTGTCATGTTAATTTTGTCAACTTAATCAAAGTGAGTAAGAAGACTAAAGTATGAGGACTACTGAGAATTCAAAAACTAGAGAATCCTATGTGTAGAGAATTGTAGATGGGTAAGATGACTAGATCTATTTTTTCAACAAAGACTTATGTTACACTAAGAATTTTGGATTTAGTTCATACTCATTTATGTGGACCAATGAGAACTCATAGTTATTATGGAGACATATATTTTATTTTATTTGTGGATGATTACTCTAGAACAATATCTTTAATGTTTTTAAAAGAAAAATATAATACATTTAAAATTTTTAACTGGTATAAGGCCCTAGTTGAAAAAGAAACTAGAAGACAGTTAAAATGTTTGAGATCCGATAAAGGAGGTGAGTTTACTTCTTATGAGCTTACATTGTTTTGTAATGAGAATGGAATCAAGAGACAATTCTCAGCACCGAGAACACCACAACAAAATGGGATTGCTGAGAGAAGAAACATATCTATTTTTTATTGTGCTATGGCACTGATGATTTAAAAAGGAGTTTCACAAAACTTTCAGAGGGAATGTTTGAGTACTATTGTTTATACATTGAACCAAGTACAAATGAAGAAAGGTACAAACAAGACACCTTAGGAAATTTGGTATGATAATAAACCTAATGTTAGTTACTTTAAAACCTTTGGGAGCAAATGCTATATTATAAAATATTCTAGAGAAGGAAATTTTGATTCAAAAGGAGATGAAGGGATATTATTAGGATACTTTACAAGGATTAAAGCTTACAAATGTTTGAACAAGGTTACTAACAAAATTGTGGAAAGTGCAAATGTGATAATTGATGAATTTGGAGAAAGGAATGATGAAGACAGTAAGAAGGAACATGATGATTATGAGAAGTTTGTATATGTAGAATATGATTCCCCTGAAACCTTACCGAGAGAACCTACCAAGGAGGAAGATGAACAAGGAGTTCCACAACTGAATGTTGATATTAAAGAACCAAGAGCTACCAAGCCTATTTTGGAAAAGTATGTGAGAAGGCACCACTCCTGAGAAATATTATTTGAAATAAGAAAGCTTGAGTGATGAGAAAAATCCAAGCTATAGACAATACATGTTTGATATCTTCATTTGAGCCGAAGAATGTTAAGGAAGCACTAGATAATGAAGATTAGATGAAAGAAATGAAAGAAGAGTATGATCAAATTGAGAAGAAAAAAACATGGACTTTAGTAATGAGGCCTAAAGACAAAAATGTTATTGGTTCTAAATGGATTTTCAAAAACAAATTGAATGAGCACGGAGAAGTTATTAGAAATAAAGATAGATTGGCTTGCAAAGGTAATGCGCAAGAAGAAGGAATTGACTATGGAGATACTTTGGCACCTATTGCTAGACTAGATGGAGTTAGAATACTTCTAGCATATGCTTCTTACAAAGGATTCAAGGTATATCAGATGGATGTTAAGTTTGCATTTCATAATGGGATACTTGAAGAGGAAGTATACATTGAGCAATGTGAGGGATTCATTTTGAACACAAACAAGAACAAGGTATGTAAGTTACATAAAGTTATATATGGTTTGAAAGAAGCACCCCGAGCATGGTATGATACATTGCACTCTAATCAAATCAAAATAGGATTTCAAAGAACAAGTTATAACAATAATGTTTACTTGAAAAGTGACAATGATAATAAAGTTTTGATTGCTAAAATTTTTGTTGATCATATTATTTTTGGAGGCATTGACACTTTAAGTAAAGGATTTTTTGATGAAATGAGAAAAGAGTTTGAGATGTCAATGACTAGAGAGATTAAGTTATTTTTAGGTCTATAGGTACAACAAGTTACTAGAGGAATCTATATTGCACAAGCCAAGTATATCAAAGAGATTCTTAAAAATTTTGGTATGAAAGACTCCAAACGTGTTGGAACACCAATGGTCAATCGATGTAAATTATCTAAAGAGGATGAAACACAAGAGGTGGATAATACTCTTTATGAATCCATAATTGGTAAATTATAGTATGTTGTTCACAACAAACCTGATATAGAACATGTTGGAGTTATTGCAAGATTTTCTAATAATCTGAAGGAAATGTTTAGATATGTCTGCAGTAAAAATAATATTGAGATACCTAAAAGGCATAGAAGGGTTTGGTTTACTATACAAGAAAGGATGTACTTTTGATCTGTAAGTTTACACTAATGTAGATAGGGCTGGAAATGTTGATGACATAAAAAGTACTAGTGGAGGTGCATTCTTTCTAGGTGAAAGATTGGTTAAATGGCTGAGAAAGAATCAAAGTTGTATTTCACAGTCTATTACCGAGACTGAATTTGTTGCTTCTACTATGAATTTTAAAAGCATAGCATGATTAAGAAACTACTTGAAAGTATGTGTTTGAGTTTTTAAAGTATTAGGGCTTCCATGGAGGACTTTCAGAAGTTGCAGAGTGTTTCATGTCTATTTTTTGTGTGAGTGGGTTGCAAAGAGGTGTTGTGGTCATGTTTTTTTCCCTTTTGGTCACCTCTATGGAGTCAAATCACTTGCTTAGGTGTCAGTGTATTTACTGGTTTTCTTTATGCCTTAAATGCTTTAGGTCATATATTCCACTTTTTTGTGCATCGAGGAACTTTGATATTTTTATATCCCAGCACTAAATAGTTAAGTGTTGAAAGACACACATCTTTTTGGCTAACAATTTGTGAAACATAGTGGTTAATGGCGGCCACTTGGTGGACAAGGTGTATACTTTTGTTGGCCCATTCTTAGGTGACATGGTCAAGAAGGTAACATGTGGTAGAAAGGAGTGATGGAACAATTTGAGTCACAATAGGTCCATTCTGATCGCATAATAGCGTGGGTGTGACATGTGGCAAGTTCAACAAGTGGCAGGCCAGGTTGTATGGACATGCGATAGAGGTTCCATTGAGTAAGGTGGTGCCATGTGGAACAGTTGGTAGGATAGTTAGGTAGGACTGAAGATGGATAAAGTCAAATGGTGATGCATGGAGGTAAATAGAAAAGGACTGTGAAGGGTAGATCGCGATCCAATGGTGATGCACTACCCTGTGAAGGAAAGATGTGAGGAAGATATGAATCATGAAATGGAAAAAAGGATTGGCATGTGTCCAAGCTAGATGTAAAGAATGTGGGGCCTACATAGGAAAATATACAGGTGGTTCTAAGGCCCAGTGGGATGTATCCATGTGGATGTCAACATAGTTTGACCAGGAAAATTTATATTTTCTTTTTTTCTTGGTGCCCGCGTTCCTAAAGGTTCATCAACGACTCTGTTTTAAAGTTGGAAAAAGTTCCTAATCATGACCGTTGATGTGTTTATCACCAGAGAAGTATTCATTGTATGGAATACTTTAAAATTTTAAATTTCTCTACGCATTTTATAATGGTGGTGTGTTCTCAAACTTGCAGGAGAGTGGCTCAAGGTCTTCTTGGGTTGTGATCCATCTTAATGACATCATTTAGTGGCTAGGGATGTTCTTTGTGGTCTGAGTGCAATCAATACAACATGGTGGCCTCAGGAGTCTTCTATTTACTTTCTTTTTTGGATGCTTCTATCATGCTATGAGTGTTTTGCATTTATGTGATTAAATCTCTGCTTGTAACTTGGCAAGTGATTTGTAAAGACATATTTTTAGTGATCTTTTGGAGAAATATTAGTGGGCGAGATATGATTTGCATTGATTTCTTGGAAGGATAGTTGTTGAGAACTCTCTCCTAAGGTTTTATCTTTCTACTTAAGGCTTTCCTTTCAAATTTTAATTGGTTCCATAATTTTTGACCCTAAGTGTTGGTTCTAGAATTATTGGTACTGGGGATATATAAAATTTGTCTAGACTATTTTCAAGAGAAGATAGAAACTTCATTGATTTTTTGCATTTTATTGAATCATTTTATCTTCAATCAGATAGTTGAAAACACTAATTCATCATACTTAATACAAGTTTTATGAGTTTAAAGTCTTTCCTTGGTGTCTCCTTATGATTGTTGGATCTTATGATTCATTGCATTGAGTTTGTTAATGTATATGTTGTTTTACATAAGTTTTTATCTAGGATCAAATGAAATATGCTTTGGAAATAATATAAACTCATTTGGTTTGTCTAGATAAGGATCCTATAAGAAGTGTGTAATCCGAGTTGCTTGTATTTATTACTATGAATCTTTGCAAATAGGTGGGTTTCTATTTTCTTCTCTACATTGAGGGATTTCCCAATGGACAAGCCATTGATCATGAACTAGTAAATCTTCTATTAATACATGTTTGATTTGGTCTAGTTATATTCTGCAAATTTACACCAAAACCATTACTAAGTTCTTTCATATCCTATGGTTGTTGGTTGTATGTCCTACTTGGTAATAGAGATTCAATGAATGCTTGGTTAGTATTTAGCACTTTCTTACCATTATCTGTTATTATAATCTAGAGTGATAAAGAGTAGTAAAGAGTTGTATGTTATCTGGATTAGGTGCACCCACCTTGGTTTTGCATAGCCAGAAGTGCAAAGGGGAATATTTTCCCTATAGTTGGTCTAATTGTCTTGCAAAATTTCCATACTTGGAGCTAACCACTCCTAACATAACTCTCAAGGCATATTGGTAGCTTTAGATAGCATAAAAAAATTCAAACACCAAAAAAATGGTGACTCTGTTGGGGAATAAAGTGTAGAATAGTGTCCTAACTAACCATTAAATTGACTATTGAAAGTATAGAGTACCTTGTGTTCTGTGAGTGTTTTTTCTACCATTTTCATTTTGGTAAGTGTTGTATTTTCCCAAATGGTTGGGTGGTGACTATGAGATTTCTCTGCAATAGTGATGATTAATATATTTTAATTTGCATACACTTTCTTTACATGAGTCATAGGAACACTAGATCTTGGGTGAAGACAAATCTAAAAGATAAGATGGAGGATTAGTTCCCAACCACCTCTAAGGCTAGTCATCCAAGTTAAGGAAAGAAAAATAGGAGTGTCCCTAAAAATGAGAGACAAGTGGAGAACACAAGAATAGAAGAACCAATCCATTGTAGTCATGAAGCAATTGCATCAAAAAATGAAGAATTTTTTGATTTGGGATTGGCTTCTTATGAAGATTATCATTCTCCTAGTGAGAAGGAAATTGCAAAATTTTATAAGTATTGTCCCTGATTTTGATACTATGGCAGAATAAATTGTTGAACCAAATAGGAGAATCCATGAGAAAATTGACATCAGACAAAGAAGAGAAAATGAAAAAGAAGATAAGATCATACAATGCCAAAGTTTTCTTGAGAAAAAGAAATGGAAATTGTAGAGGTTGGAGGCAATGAACTAGGTTGATGAACCTGAACAAGTTAAAGAGGAACCTATTATCCAATGAGTTCTTACTACCCAAGGAACAAGAAATAAGGGTAAGAAAAAGGTGACAAGTGTTCAAATAGATGAACCTGTGAATCCTAAGGTTACATTAGATCAGATTTCCAAGTTGGATACTGATCTAGAAAGGGATAGAATAGAAAAATAAATCATAGCTAAAGAGGTTGAGAAGGCTGAGTTGGAGGCTGTTACTTTAGAAATGAAGAATAAGATGGATTTCCTCAGGCAGAATTCTAGGTCTGCTAGTGTTGAAGTAGCTACAACATCACATGCCAAGGCATCTTCTCAAAATGACATCCCTTTCCCAAAGAGACCAAATCATGTAGAAAGGTATAAACATTTTTCTTTCATTGATTTTCCTGGTTATCCAAATGTTGTTCCAAATTAAATCAGAGATAAACTTCCCAATTTTGTTGGGAATAATGTTATTACTTGTGAGGAACATTTGAAAAAAATTATTGATATGATGGATGACTATGCGATCATGCAAGAGGATGTTATAATGAAATTATTTGTGTAATCTCTAGTTGAAGATGCTAGGGACTAGTTTAGGGGTTTGTCTTTTGGCTCTGTTGGTGCCCAAAAATGCTGAACTGAATTTCCTTTAGACTTTCCAATCCAATGATGGGAAATCCAATTATTTTTGGCCAACTAATGGGAATGATCAATTATGATCCTCTTCCCCTATGCTTCTGGCTCTACAGGACCAAGGTAGGTGAACCTTCACCTGAATAAGATTTTTATAGTAGATAACCTGTGTATGGAACTCAAACTTCCATCTCTCAAAGTATGGCAAGGAACTTGAAAGAAATCTAACAGAAAGCAATATATCGTGAACTGTAAAATGAAATACTTTAAGTAATTGAAAGAATTTTTAGTAAATGTGTATGTAATTTGAAATGAATAATAGATACGATAGCACAAACTATAAACAATGAACTAAATAACTATAATCCAAATAATGATTAGACCAGTGCCTTATTCTACCATGGGCAATAGAGTCAAGATCATTCCAATCTTATGTTCAACCTCAGAGATAGTTTTACAAGAAAACTTATCACTTCAAAGGTGTTATGGAATGTACATGCAACCTAAAAAAAATTCAGAGATATTTCAAATGGGTAATACTTCTCAGATGACAGACCAATTGACTAAGGCCTCAATCAATGGAATTTAACCATGCAAAATGAGAAAACCAATTGAAAATATAGACTATGAATCAAATTAGGAAGCATTCACATCAAACTTTCACTTTGAAGAAGTTCTATTGGTTTATCCGAGGGCCTAATTGTAAAATGATAATGAAACTATTACACATGTGAAACAAAAAGGACTTATCTTTATTGATTTAGTAAAAATAGTACATCTAGGTCCATGTTATACTTGTTGATTAAAAACTATCCAAATATATGAAATTGTATTATATTGTATTGTCTCATCTTCTCTTTACATTTTACATTATGTATATATGTGTTTGAGTGGCTTTCACACCTCTTTAGGGTGAAAAGACACAACTCTTATTACAAATTATTTTGAAAAAATAGTAAACTAACTAAAAAATAACTACCTA